>VZRW01025868.1:89227-359365 GCA_013398125.1 Aegotheles bennettii
AGCGCAGAGCCACTAAGATGATGAAGGGAGTGGAACATCTCCTTTATGAGGAAAAGCTGAGGGAGCTGGGTCTCTTTAGCTTGGAGAAGAGGAGACTGAGGAGTGACCTCATCCATGTTTACAAATATGTAAAGGGTGAGTGTCAGGACAATGGAGCCAAGCTTTTTACAGTAATGACCAATGATAGGACAAGGGGCAATGGTTGCAAACTGGAGCATAGGAGGTTCCATGTGAATATAAGGAGAAACTTTTTCACTGTGAGAGTGCCAGAGCACTGGAACAGGCTGCCCAGAGAGGTTGTGGAGTCTCCTTCACTGGAGACATTCAAAACCCACCTGGATGCGTTCCTGTGTGATGTACTCTAGGTGACCCTGCTCTGGCAGGGGGGTTGGACTAGATGATCTTTCGAGGTCTGTTCCAACCCCTAGAATTCTGTGATTCTGTGATTCTGTGATATGGAGACCCAGTCTGGCTATGAAGTATCTACAAAGATGGTAGAGATTTGGGAATGCAGACTTTTTGGGTTGAGGGAATCTTGTGTCAAATAATTTCACTCTTCATTCCACTGTTGGGACTGGTTTTTTGTTGTTTGGTTTTGTGGTTTTTTTAACCTATGGCCATCCCAGTCACTTTAGTGAACTCCAGCTTAGGACTGTAACCAGGCACAATGGATGCCAGGGTGTGTATAGCTATGAGAAACAGGATTTATATGGAAAAATATAAAGCATGGGAACAGACAGATCTTGGAACAAATGTAGGCTAATTCTGAAGTTTAGTAATTTCTTTTAGAAATACAGGAAACCCTTAGGCACAAAAGATATTTGGGATTTCTCTCTGTGTGATCATCTGAGATCAGGGCCCACTGAACTCAAATTTCAAGGAGAAAAATCTCAAAGGCGTTCAAGTGAGTGAGAAGCCTTAAATAAAGAGGTTTTTTGTTATTTTTATTTTTTTTTATTTTCAGGCTGAATTCATGGAAGGAGTTAGATGTTTAACGTAATCACCATCACGGAATTTAGGCTGAGCAGCTCCTCAGTTGCTAACCAAATTCTGAACAATCTGAAAAATCTCATTTTTTTGGTACTAACATTACCCAGCGTCAGACATCTTTTGCCCATTGTGAATAACCACTCATCATTGTTCTTTGTTTAAATTCTCAATCAAGACATTATTGTACCACCATCTCTGTTACCTGTGAGACCCATCTTCAAAGGCATTTTAGGGGCTGAGCAGGTTTGCTGTACAAAGCATTTTACCCTATTGTCTGTAGATTAGGGCAAATACCAGACTTGGGATACCCAGCATCATCTCTGCCCTCTGCCCATGAGATCTCTAACTCTTAGCAAAGAACCTGAACTACAACTGGAAGAAAGTGTATTTGGAGGAGCTCCACCCCTCCTGTTAGAGCTTGTTCCCTTTTTAAGGAGTAAAGTAATAGCTGAGTAGTAGTAATACTAGTTGCTATTAATTGCAGCATCATTAGTATTTAGTTTCTTTCTCTTCCCAATTAGTGACTCAGCCTATGCATTTGCAGGACTGTTCTCATGAGATTTATCTCATGGTGGTACAATAAATATTTAGGGAATCTGACTAAAGTGAAACAGCTTAAATGGGAGAACTTTAGAGTGTCTTTCTCCAGGCTCCAGAACTCCTTTCTTGCTTACTAGGCATCTTATGGCAAAGATGGGAATGAATGTCCACAGATGAAGGAGGAATATAAGGCTAGATCATCTGTGAGACTGAGGATTGTTTAACCATCAGGAAGTAGGAAGTGACATCAGTGTCCAGTTCTGGAGTCCCCAGCATAAGAAGGACATGGAGCTCTTGGAGCAAGTCTAGAGGAGGGCCATGAAGATGACTGGGGAGCTGGAGCACCTCTCTTATGAAGACAGGCTGGGAGAGTTGGGGTTGTTCAGCCTGGAGAAGAGAAGGTTTCAGGGTGACATTAGAGCACCTTCCAGTACCTGAAGATGACCTACAGGAAAGCTGGAGAGGGACTTTTTACAAGGGCATGGAGTGACAGGACACAAGGAAATGGGTTCAAACTATAGGAAGGTGGATTTAGTCTGGATATTCGGAAGAAATTCTTTACTGTGATGGTGGTGAGACATTGGCACAGGTTGCAGCAGAGGAGTTGTGGCTGCCTCCTCTCTTCAGGTATTCAAGGCCAGGTTGGATGGGGCTTTGAGCAATCTGGTCTAGTGGGAGGTGTCCCTGCCCATGGCAGGGGGGCTGGAACTAGATGATTTTTAAGGTCCCTTCCAACCCAAACCATTTTATGATTCTGTGATCAGAATTTCTCAGGACAATCTAGTTTAGTTGTCCAATTCCCTAAAGCCTGGAGCTCAGTCCTGGTGATCATGACTCACTCCAGTCCTAAGAGATTTTTGGTTGACTACAGGAGGTGTAAGTGGGGACAGGTCTCAATCCAAGATTCATGGGATCCTCTGAAATAGCTGGCTTCCTGCCTGGAAAAAGCAATTTCAATACCAGATGCTGTGTTAAAACTGTCTCACTTTGGACATAATTTCTGAAGCCTCACATTGTGTAAGTTTTGGATTAGTTCTTCCTCTGTGTCAAATGGTTCACAGTCACTGAAGTCATACAGCAGTGGGTGCTTTAAAGTTAGTGCTCATAAAACATTACATTTTTTCAGTCTTGCAAATGGATGCAACTCTATGTACTTCAATGGGCCACACTTACTTTTCTTGAGAAAGAATTTGTCCCTTCAGTGTTGAAGAGCACTGAGGTATCATGTAGATGCGATACAAGGTATACAGCTGACATGACTGGTTTTTCACCTTCCAGTTTACTTGATGCCTGTAAAATAAAACATAAATGATTCTTAAACAGTATGCTCTCAAGTAGTAGAAAGCTAGGGGATTGGTGCCAGAGCTCAGATGGGACAAGATAAAAGGCTTTCAATAATCTCCTCTAAATTCTTATTCCCTGAATCTAGAGAAAACTGATATAATAGAAACACAAAATCACTCTGGTTGGAAAAGACCTTCAAGATCATCGAGTTCAACCATCAACCCAGGACTAAAAGACTTCTGTGATGTATGTACTTAAAGTCTTACCATAATGTAAAATCAAAAGGGCCATTTAGTATCTTTTATTAAACACAAGGAAAGCCATTTCAAAAGAGGGGAGAGGACAAGTCTTCTGCTAGCTCACTACAGGCTCCCATTACAAGGCAGTTAACCAATCATTTTTATTTCAGCATAGATGATAATTAATCAGAGCTATTGTTCAGGTGTGCTGAAACCGGGCCATTTGCAGCGGTATCACAAGACTTGAAAAAGGTTACCCGCACAACCTGCTATCTTTTCAGTGCATACCAACAAAAGTATCTGTTACCTCAATGAGGAAGCTATTAGACCCGTCTCTGCTGTTTGTCAGGATAATTCAATTGATGTTCTACCTAGAACCCTGCAGGACCACAGCTGCTGCAGTGGATAGACCTTCGTTAAGCCTTAAGTTGCTGATTTAACAAGCTGTGCTAATGAAACGGGGCTTTAATGAGGTGCTTTTAGTTAGGCTCAATGTATTTTCCTCTTCATCTCAGCCCTACATTTCCTGAACTTTTTTACAATATAGCTTAGCAAATCCCTTAATTTTTCAACTAAAATGACCCTTGATATCTCATTTAATAGATGAACATATAATATTCAGCTACCCCAATTAACTTCAACAGTGGCTGTGGCCTTTCTCTAAGCAGCAACTACTCACCAGGCTAAGAAACACGATACGGGTCTGGAGGGCCTTTAGCCTGACTCACTGGTAGTTCACATGTCCTCTGCTCACAAATTAAGTTTAAAATAATGCCTTTGATAAGTGATATGTCTCATCTTTAGTGTAGTAGCATTTAGGAAGCTGTGTCACTTTTTAAATGACAAATATTAAAATCATGTTCTCTGTCAGTAGCTTGCCAGAAATCAACATATTTATTTATCAGCTGCTCAGTTTGATCCAGATTCACAGAGTCATTAGCAGAGATAATGACAAATTGCCCCATGTGACTGGAATGTGAGCTGAAACCTCAAATAAGAGCGAAGTAGTACACAGCTCACCCAGAGTAACCACCTCACATGAAAGCTACTCTAATTTTCTAAAGCAAGTTGTCAAATCGATGTCTCCACTGTGAAAAAAAAATGTATTTTTAAAGGAATGCCTCAAAAATCCATAGAGGAAACGCAAACTGCAGGACGACGTTTGTTTGATTTCATTCCTCGGGCGATGCCGTAAAAATTGATCAGACTACATTTAATGGAGAAATCATTAGAAGTCTAATTCAACCAACTCCAGAAATATTTATGAAGAGCAGTTAAACACCACTGATATGATGCAGGAGGATGCTTGTTTTAGTATTATTAATAGCTAGGAAGACACAGCTTCAACACATGATTTCTACAGGAACTCTGTGATGCATTTCCAGCAGCTTTTGTACAACGAGTTGTTATTAAAACAGCACAATCTTCCAACTTGCTGTTAGCTAAAGATGGGCTTTCTATGACTTGATATTTATCCATTTTGATTTTTAATGCCTTTTACAGTAATTGTTAGTCCAGTAAAAATCTACACTTTAAATGTTATGCTTTGATCTCTTGTCCCCAGCTCTATACAATCAGTCAAAGACCTTGGTATTGGGAGAGAAAAATGGCCATTAATTGACAGGAATTTTATGTGCATGGGGATTTTCCATTTTAATTTTTCTAAAGGGCAAAGTACCTCCTTGCACATTTCTCTCTGTGACCCAGGGATGCCATGCATCCAAGCGGGCAACTTGCTTTGGGCTGCACATAGCAGCTGTTACTGCTTTGTTCAGAAAAATCTCAGCTGTGTCAGAGCTCCACAGCCCTCTGGAGGAACTACAGCCATCTTCTGTAGCTATCTTCAGCTCTATATTCGGATATTCCAGATGTCCCTATCTTATATCCCCAATGCTAAGAGAAACAAAGGCACCAAACCTAAGTTTGTAGACTGGTGGCTGAAGGGTGGTCTCTCAGATCATCTTCTTGGTTTCACTGAGATGTAAATCTTGGACCAGGCCGGGTGCAGCACACTGAAATGGAGGAGACTGAGCAGATAAATGGTCATCACCACCTTGCATGCCCCAGATTGTATATGTTGCTTAGGGTGGTAAAAATAGCACATGGCTCTCTTCTTTCCCTCACCCCAAAAATCTGTTAGTCTTGATTTAATCCTGGCAGATCATTGATACTCCTTCCAGTATTTCTTGACAACCCTGAAGGAAAGAAATGGCTTCCCTTACCAGAATAACGCTGGTGATTTTGACACAACTATTTGCTAAAAATAAATACAGCGTGGGAAAATCTTCCTCAAATGCATTGGAAAATTTGCCTTTCATCCTCTGCCCCTTTCATGATCCCATATCAAATGAATGCAGTCATTTATGTCCACTACAAGTAGCTACCTTCATCAGCTGAGCTTGGCTCTGCATACAGAAGAGCAAGCAGCCACCCCATGTGGAGCGCTACTGGGAAACTCTGCAGTCCAGATAGAAATGTAACTCATCAGAGGCTAACGGTTGCCTACATGGTGATAGAGGGGACGTGTCCCTAACCAGGATGCTGAGACCACTACAACTCTCTGGGATAGCCAAAACCCAGAAGCATGTTGGGAAGTGTGAGTGCAATGGGAGGACAGGTGCAAAGGTTGCATTAAGGCTGTGAAGCTTTCCGTGGGATATCCAGAGGGCTGAAGTCAATTCCAAAAATGGGGATGATAAACTCTAAGAGGAGCACTGTGAGTAGAGCAGAGAACAGAACATAGAGAGGATGTTTGCTTAGTGAATGCTCACGTGTGACATTGCAGGGAGAAATATTTTTCTTAGCCTTTCTATACTCATGCTGTTATTTGACCTTAGTTGATTCTCCCCATAATCACTCTCTACTGTCCTCACTCTGTAAAAATAAAAATTCTCCTTGTCTTAGTGGGAAGGGGATTGGGAATCAGGGAATGAAGGGTGGGGGTTTTTTTGGTCATGTGTCAGGGTGAAGGCTCCAAGCAACAATCTGTGAAGTTTGCAGCAAACCCTCATACATCTCAGCATGGTCCTTTCTGTCATGAAGATCTTTCATGTGTGTATGAAATATGCATATAAAACACATTTATTTGATTGGGCTAATATTGCTGGTCCACAGAGGTAGGTCATGCAGGATTTATCCACCTTGTGGTGACTGCCTGGATAATTCTGAGTCTTTGGCAGGAGTTTCCAAGAATCTTTTCAATGCTGACAATGGTATTAATGTGTGAAGGGCTGAGCAGGCAGATATACCTGTTGCTTACACAGGAGCATGTGAGGATAAGAGTCTCTGTGCACCTCTCTAATATGAAGGATTTTGAGAAGAAACTTCTGGGAATCGGATGTAGTCACCTTCTAACTGAACATGCTGTAAATATTAGAGACATCTGCGAGTTTTTCTGTACAACTGAGAAACACTTAGGGGTGGGTTAATGGACTGAATTAAATGTTGTCATCACTTATAAAGTCAGTTTACTTAGGCTGTAATTATAATCTGCCTGAAACGATGAGAACTGCAGTGTGGTTTCATGCACCCTATATGGGAAATCAGCTAGCACGAGAGAGAGTGGGAGGGAAGCTCGGATCCTGACAATGCCCATCGCCTTGCTGTGCTATTGCACAAAGGGGAAATTCTCCTTGAGCACAGCCAGAAGCATGAAGATTCGCAGCTTTTCAGATTTTAAGGCTCGTGAATACTTAGAATAGAATCAGCAATTTGCTGACAAGTACTGGAAAATTGAGGTTTAGGTGAGAAGGAGATAAAAAAAATCATAAACGTTTGTTGAATTTTGTGTGTTTGTTTTTTTAAAGTGTGTGTTACATTGTAAAATGCAAAATTTTATCTTTCATTCACACTTTTTCTAGCAATAATGATTTAAGGAGATAGGCAGTAAAACTTCGTAAGGAATAAATCTTTTGTTATACCAAATAGTACATCTGGAAAAAGAACATTTTGGAGCATATAAGAAGTGGTATATATTTTAAAAGTTTTAGACTAAAAGAAAATTATTTTAGATATCATTTTTGTTTTGCCAGGACCCAAGATGATCACATTTCTGTTTCATTTTGACTCAAATTACTTTTTACCATTATTAAATTCAACATCAAACCATAAATAAATGTACTTCATCTGTCTCCATACATACTGTTTAAGCTCCATGTTATTAATTCATAAATCACCGAAAAAAGGATTTTGAGAAAAATACTTATTTGTAAACTTGCAGTGCACTTTTTAAGTTTTAGCCAAATAAAAAAGGCAGAGAATTAAAAAAGCTAAATATAAATAATAACAGAAATAATATTTTGTTATAAAGCTAAACAGATACTTTATAACAGCACTTTTATTCTATTGTAAAAAAACGACATAATGGGGTAAGCCAAAATATTTATTTCATTTATAGATTTCATTACGTAAACTTAAAAAAAATTATATTTCTTCCACAAGCGGCAATTCTCCCCTGCAGTCAATTTTTCCAAACCAGATGAGTAAGAAATCATTTTATTCACTACAGACTAATATTACTGGTTTTGCTCATCAGTATCTGATCTAAAGTTGTTTAGATCTGTGCAGTTCCATATTGAGCGTGTGGTGTGGTTTCATGTCACGTTTCAGCAGGAATTTTCAGAATTATTGGACTTTTTTCTTAATTCACTGAGGTAAAGTTTTCAAAACTGTCTTAAGCTACTTTTTCCAGTGAAACATAGTAACTCTGGATGAACGCTTTGGAATCTTTCTTAAGCTTTTTTGTTATTCTTATGTTATTTTTGAGAGGAATTAAACCAGTAAGTTTTGTTCCAGCAGCCCAAATTTACTGTTTCCTTCCATACAGATAAGCTGACTCATCTCCAATTTGTTTGAAAAACTGAGGAAATTGTTTGATGATACGGTGATGTCAAATAAGAAAATACTTACTCAAGTATATGTTGATTATACATGCTGGAATGGGTTTGTTTAAATTTACAAGCTTCATAATTTAGAAATTTATCAGTGTTACTAATATTAGGATGTCTATGTTACAACAGCTCTCCCTAACTGTAACATTTTCCTCTCCCTTCCCGTAGTCCTGTATATTTATTTGGAACATCGTGCCCTGGGCAACACCTGAAAATGAAGCTGGACCTGCTTCATAGTGAAGAGTGAAGTGACAACTGGCATCAAGGCACTGAAGTCTGAATACCAAACCTTGGCAAAGCCCAGGAAAACCATCTGTCTAAGATATAAAAAATAGGTCCCAGATCAGTACAAATGTATTAATGATATTGAATAATAATATATTTCATTTAAATTTTACCTAAAATTGAGATCAATTATGAACTAAGACCATGTAATCAGACACCACCTTTATGGGTCAGTTGTGGTAGTGATTCAACAGATGACACTTGGTACAACTCTTCTTACCCCTAAGTCAAGAATTCAATCTCTGATCATTTTTCTGTGTTTACTATCGTAAACCTGCAGAAACTCTTTATTGTTCAGAGCAGCAATACTGAGATCTGGAAGCAATAATATAAGCATTCTCTAAGTGTTTTTCTAAAAGAACATTACAACAATTCTTCAGGCCTTTAGGACGTAGACACAAAATGTAATGTGTAGACACACATTGGCCTGTTGCTCTGTGTTCACTGTTACACAGAATCACAGAATCACAGAATGTTAGGGGTTGGAAGGGACCTCAAAAAGTCATCCAGGCCAAACCACCTGCCAGAGCAGGACAACCTAGAGCAGGTCACATTGATTACAGTCTCCAACCCTTAGATTATAATTCCTGTTTCCTTAGTTTTCTAATAGATGAGCACATTAATGATTCTTATTTAGCCTAGATAAAATATTGCTAACCATTGACAATTCATTGTTAACTAGGTATAAAAGAGAGACTACTGTTGGTGGGAGCAATAGAGATTGTTGCCCATGTCTTCTTCGTTCATGAAGGGAAAGAGAAACAGGAAAGTAGGAGAATCTGGGGAAACGGCTGAAAAAATATGCAGATGAGTCAATCAAGGAGAAATCATAGATTAAAAAACATATTAGGAAGTTGCTCCCCTCCTTGAGATTGGTCTGAACATGTATTGCACAGTCTGAACATGTATTGCATTGAGCCCAGCCTTGGAGAGACAAAGTAGTCCTTGTGCCTTCACTTTCCAAATAAAGCCTACCTGCTATTAAAGAAGCTGAGACCCAGATTGCAGTACAGGGCACTTCTTTACCTGGAGGCACTGAAAGTGGTTCAGTGAGGGTACAGAGTGTTGTACTCACCAACAAGGAGGGTCTTGTTGAGGCAGTGATGGTCAATGGCAGCCTTGGCTGCAGTGATCATGAGATGGTGGAGTTCAGGATCCTGTGTGGGAGGAATAGAGTACCTAGCAGGACCAGAACCCTGGACTTCCGCAGGGCCAACTTTGGCCTCCTCAATCAATTGTTAAGGGAAGTCCCATGGGACAGGGTGCTAGATGGTAAAGCAGCTCAAGATAGTTGGTCAACATTCAAGGACCACTTCTTGCAAGCTCAAGATCAGAGCGTCCCAATGGGTACGAAATCAAGTAAGGGAGCCAGGAGACCAGCATGGTTAAACAAGGAACTGCTGGGCAAACTCAAGTGGAAAAAAAGAATCTATGGATCATGGAAGGAGGGGCTGGTCACTTGGGAGGAATATAGGACTGTTGTCAGAGGATGTGGAGAGGCAATTAGGAAAGCCAAGGCCTCCTTGGAACTTAACCTTGCAAGTCAGGTCAAGGATAATAGAAAGGGCTTTTTCAAATACATAGCAAANTCTCTTCCAACCCCTAGGATTCTGTGATTCTGTGATTCTGTGATTTTGTGCATATGAACTGTTGCAATGTCTAGGCTCAGTCTGCAAGTTCAAAGGAGCCCCAAACCAGAGTTAGATCAGCAGTTTACTAGCTGAGGGGATGACCTGAGGAAATATGGGAAGCTGCTGAACTACATGAAATAAATCCTCTACAACTCTGTTAATCTGTGGCAGAATAGCACTTGGAGATGTAAAGTGAAGAGGGAAGATGAATATCAAGAATGGCTGGTAAAGCACATGTAGAGTCTGGACTTTAACAAATTTGGCCAATGAAGTTTAATATTTTTCATTTGTCCAGGATTACTCCTCCTCTATACTTTCCATCTGAGTGAAACATTTACCACGTGCCCAAGTTACAAAGGCATTTTACATTAGAAATACCTAATGTACTTAAAGAATTTCAAGTAAGAAGTCACAGGATCTCCAAGAGATATCTTCTGCAGAACAGCTATTCCAGGCAGATCTCTGCAAGCACCCATTGCCACCATATTTACCAACCTGTAAAATAGCAATCTCAGCCCCTTATCTGGAGACAGAACCACAATACAAACTCTTCTTCTGTATGAAGGGGACTGCACCATGCCATTATTTTTGTTTACAGAAAACCCAAGACATCCATGAATATTGCTTGTTGGGTGTTTACAGCTGAGGTTTAATATGTGGCTAAATATAGCCTCTTAGTTCCTTCATCCTCACTCTGCATCATGACATGGCAAGGCTTTTGAAGAGTAAGTAGGCCATCCAAAACAAAAGCAGAAAATTAAATTCAGCATCCTTAATGCGTGGTGTTTTCCAAAGCTTCTGTTACTTTCATGACACCTCACCAGAGCTATTTATGTCTATGGAGAGTTAGGAAAAGATCACATGTTGTACAGAGCAGTGTTAAATTTGTGCTAAGTGAAGAGAAGTGTTATCTCAAAAAGTATTTACTTCATATTTTTTGCCTTGAGGATTGTGCTTTGTTATATCTTTAAGGACAGCAGTGCTATATTAGCATCAGGTTTAAAATTCTTATAAGTATTAAGAACAGGCTTAATCTGTAACATTTATATAAAGCAGTACATCAAGTTTACTGTATTGTGTTGAAAGAAATACTGCACCACTGCCTATTCTTCAACTAGACTTAAAAACTGGAAACAAAAGACAGCTAAAAGAAAAGAAAGATGTTGAAAAGAAGCAGAAAGATGCTGCAGTAGCTTCTTCAGTATTTTCTTTGATTTCACATGAAATTTAATTCCTTTGTAAAGGGCTTGAATAGTTACAGAAAAACTGTAGTAGTTCAGTGTGCAAAGGAAAAATGTCTGTATCTGCAGCAACAATAGGTTGTTGGTGTGTGAACAGCTATTCTCTTTGGATGGGCTCCTCCACTTCCATTTAAAATGCTCCCTTGCAAAGGACCTTTTGCAGAAATGTTCAAACAAATAATTTCTATGTTAAAAAATTATGTTAAAAACAATCTTGTCTCCAAGGGTATCTAATTACATGCATGCATCATTTTAACAGTGGAATGGTTTGGATTTTAAGTATCAACTATTTGCTCTTCAGGAAAGTGTTTTAAAAGCAACTCACAGTGATAGGCTGACCTGAAGCAAAGTATTCTCCCCCAGTCCTCCCCACAGCCGTATGGATGCCAATATCTTGAACTGATTACCAACAGTGGGAGTGTTAGTAGGTGTCAGAGCAGAACAATTTTATTTTTATAGCCCAGATCATCTGCATGTAGGCATAATTTAACAAGAAGCAGACAAAACAAATTCAAAAATATTAGTTGTCTAAACATTTTTTTATTGTTGTTGTTGTGGAGTTGTGGTTTGTTTTTTTTTATTTTCAGGAGTTTTCACTCCCTCATGTCCCTTTGTACAGCTTCCATTAGTGTTAGATGAATGCTCCCTGCAGAATTCCTCTGGTTTTCTAAATGGAAGCAGAATTTTATGTTGAGACCAGTTTTCCCAATGATTTCCTTATTATGGGACACTGAAGGTTGGACACTGCCTCTTAGAGGTCACTCGTGTAGGTGTCTTCACTGAAGATGCCAAGATGTAATCTGCACCCATAGAAGATGTCTCAGAATATTAATTATTAATTAACTTGGATTTCCACTTGACCCAGCCTACTACAGTCCTTCCTCTAATATTCACTTTTCTCTCAAAAGAAATTTATCATGTTCTAGCAGAAACAAGGCTCTTCCTCCTACTTCTCATTCTCTTAATGGAATAAAAAAATGGTTCTCTATGTTTTGTTCTTCAAAACTGGTAGGGAGCTTCCACATTTTCCTTGGCTGGCTGTGCCTGACTAAGAAATAACCACCAACACAAACTCCAAGCCTTTTCTTATGATTCAGTCTGCTCAGAAACACCCCATGATTTCAAACCCAACCTCAAAACCAGCTGTCACTCCAGCTTTATACATGCACAGAGACTGTCAAATGCCCAGCTGTCACACAATACTGCTAGGATTCATTTAGTGGATGGCTCTCTTCTTTATTTGATTGGTGAAACCATGGAGGAGAGGGTATCTTTGACTGTATTTAGCTTATTTTGTATAGTATGAAAGAAGGATGTAATTAAGGAACTAAGGATGTAACATGGGAGCTGCCCTGATGTACATTATCTGGCAATTACCCCTCTGAGCAATCATACCCTTCCTGGCTATTCTTTGTCCGTGTAACCTTCTTATCCTGATATTGCTCAGCCCTAGAGAGCAGAGTAACATTTCACCCTTTTTCATCTCACGGCCTTTGTTGAATTTAAGCCTGGAACTACATTTTCCTGAGAGTAAACAGAAGGCATGAGAATTTTTCCTCCAATCTAGTGTATTGTGAGTGTTGTTCTTTCTGTTCACTGTGAGACCTGCTCACCTCTTGCACTCGAAACCATTTCAGCTCTTTACTCTTAATTTTTAAAAGCAATATACATTCCTTCTCTCAATTTTTTTGTTTTTCTGCATATACATTTGTAACCTCTCTTAATATTTTTTTTAAAGTTTCACCTCTCAGGAAAAGAAATAATCCCTGTTGAGCTTTGTTTTAAGACTTTCAGAGACCCAGAAATGGGATAATGTCCCTTCTCTGTGTTTTACCTTGGTACCTTTTTAAATGCTGAACCTTTAAGGGGAAAGATCAGCAGCATTCCTAATGCAGATGCAGACCTTTAGGAAGCACATCAATGCAAGCTACTGTTCTCAGGGCTTGCAGATTTGAGCCCTGTCGGAGTTTATCTGCTGCCAGCTTCAAACTGTGGTTTGACATTTCTGGTCAAGAGGGGTGCCCTTGTGAGTCCTGAGAGGGGATGAATTTGAAAAGACAGAGAGGAGCATATTGTCTCCCTACAGCAGTACACTGCCAGCTTCCACTGCAGAGATACCTGTTACCAGCAAGACATTGCTTTGAGGAAGCTCATCACAGCATGATCTTACTTGTGCCTGCAGTAGCAAGCCGTCAAAGCACAGCAGAGAGAGATGGCAGGAAGCATCAAAGGGGAACTGATAAAGAGTGAATAGGAAGGAAAATAAAAGCTGCAGCCAGTGTAACTCCCTTCCCAAAGGGAGGGAGCCGAAGTGCAATGTAAGGAGTGGTCACAGGAGACCTCAGGGCCAATTCATTCCTCCTGTAACCCAGTTGTTACAATAGGCTGGGAACTCAAGTGAGAAAATCATGAGAAAATTGCTGTGATGCATGAAAGATGCTTGTAAAACACTGCAGTGCCATGTCTCAGAGCTGCTAAGGGGCTGAGATATTACATTGCATTTTTTCCTGCTTTAACAAATGAGCTGTGGAGATCAAACTCTGTAGTACTGCAAAATCCACATCTGCTTCCATACATAATAGGATGATGACTGTGTATGAAGCCAAGCCTATTAGGCCAGGCACATGGATCTGAAAGGGGCAAGGAGACTGCTGGCAGCCATAATCCATATGTTTGTCAGCACCAAGTTAGGTTGCCCTCACTGTCTGGGAAGAGAATATGAGGACCATTTCTCACTGGTGTAAGAATGCAACTGTTTGTCTTCCTGTGGTTTAGGTACCCATGAGAAAGCCATTCCCAAGAGTAAGTTCCTTACTATTTTCAGCCCATCCTAGGTGCAAGCTTGAATATTGAGATATAACTCTTCAGCCAGTCAAGGACTCCCACCCTATTTACATCAGCCTTCAAGCCACACATCCCTGTGACAGGGACTGAACTTCACTGAGCTCATGCAGATGAACAAGGCCCAAGGCCAAAGCTTGGTACAGTGGAACTAAATGTGCTCAGCTTTAGAAATTGAGAGACAGTCACTGGTCAGGTGTACCCAAAGAGTGAGACTCAGAAAGCTTTTCACATTGTAAATGCCACACCTTAGATGACCACCCCTTTGCATTCCTTAGCTTACCAGGAATTTGAACAAAGATCAGATAATATCTCTCCTTCTCACCCTCAGCTAGTTTTCATCCCAGAAGACTCCACAAAATCCCAAAGAAACTTTGCTATTGATATTGGTTATATGTGAGAGGCTGTCAAAATTTGTGATGACAATTCTGCTAGACAGACTGAAGAGACTGCAGGGCTATAAACCATACAACACGTATAAATAACTCCCAGAAAAACAGAGCAAAGGAGAGAGCTGGGTATGAGCACTTCAGAAGCAGAGGGAACCAAAGAATCATTGAGATGTTAAGGTAAAAATGAGGAGCAAATGGGACTGTTCGGAAAATCTAGGGGATAGCTGTGTCCACAGGTTTGTCAGAAAATGGACCTAAATCCATTCAGATAACAAACTAGGCATCTCCGAAGGAAGAAAGAGAAGCATACAGCTATGTTACTTTCACTTTTGCAACCCTGACATTTCTTGCAAGGCATTTTGTCTTGCTGTCATAGAAATAAGCCTGAGGTTCCCTATTGAAAGCATTTGTGCACTAGTTCTGCAAGATGCTGCATATTTATTGAATGTATTGCAAAAATAAGTCACTCAGGCTAGTGCTTGAGGGTTTAGGATTTTCTCTTGCCTTGAAGTTACAGTGTTAAAGAGGACCTTGATAGATTTGGCACTGTTTACAAACATGGCTGTTACATTTGTGTGGACTCACATAGACTTTGGTCCTAGACTGAACTAGCTGTTGACATATTTAACCTCTCTTTGCCAAGATCTACCACAGCTTCACCATCACAAGGTAATTAATTGATCGTGAGATCAGTGTGATCATATTCAAACTCAGAACTAAATAAAATCCTTAAGTGCTTGCCTGTTTTCAAGAGGATTGTGTTATCGGGATCATGTACAGAGGATGTATTATGTTAGACTTCATCCCGCTCTTCCTGTATCAAGAGGTTTGGATTCCACAGCAGGAATAAGCTATTGGGATGACTTAGGGAGCATTTACACCATACAAATGTGGTGGTTTTTATCAGTATGAGCAAAAATGTATTCTTGACTTCAATGAATCTGCATTCAGGATGAACTGACTGTCTTAATTATCTTAGACCCTGATTCAAAACTGCATGCCTTCTGTGAAGTCCCATACACATATATTTCAATACACATTTAAACTCTATTATAATGTACGGAGATTAAGCTCATGCTCAATGTAAGCACATATTTAGGTGCTTCCTTGAATAATGGCAAATTTCCCTCCTCTGTTTCAGGAGGGAATACAGATTAACTCAGGACAGTAGTTGCCATTCTGACCCCTTTCTTAAAGAAAATCTGCAGAAACGGTTCACTTGCTCTCGCAGCAGCTGCTGAATCTCTGCAATTTATAAGCTAATGTTTTAAAGTAAATCAGCACCACTTTTAGCCTGTGAACTCTGGCAGTTAAGCAGCTGGGGCTGCCTATTTATCTGTACCCCAAAAAGGCAGTGACCTCAGGAAGAAATGTGAGCATGGAAGGTGGCGGTGAGGCTGACCAGAGCCACACCTGGCTAAACAATCCCTGTCTCAGACTCATTATGGTATCATTTTCCTGGTGTGTCTCTTGAATCAGAACTGTGAGTTTTATACTTTTGCATCTATTAAGGCTGAATATTAAATCAAAATGCACAGTCACTTGTAAAAGAAAACTCTGGTCCTGTTAGCTCTCATCAATCTTTTCAAACTGTCTTTCTATTGAGATCTTTCTGCTCTGATGTGCAAAAGTCAGACATAGAAAACCATGGATGAAAAACTGCCTCCCAAGTGCTTTTATCGCTTTGAAATTATAGTTTATTTTTCCACCTTATTCTCCCACTTTGTGATAATCATTATTATCTCCTTTTCCTACGTCTTTCTAACAGAATGACACCATTAATAGCTGAGCAAGTTTTCTGGTACCTATTATTCCTCTGCACTTCGTAAGGAATAATGTTCATTTAAAAATTCAAAGCGGCAACCCCCATCTGTGGCTCTGTGGGGCTCAGGGCTATAAACATGTAGGCTTGCTTTTCATTTTTAAGCATGATAAAATACAGCTTATTTAGGTCATTGAACACTCCTTTTTTAGTTTTACTTTCTTGTGAGGGATAAAGATTCAAAACAAAACTGTTTGCCACTGACTTCAATCTTTCATGCTGTATTGCACATGAATTGCAAGCTGCATTTCAAGGTTTTTCTAAGGTTAGCTATCACCCTGGTATTTGAATAACTTCTGTATGATCCAGAAACCTGTTAAGGGTTAATCTAGGTCAACCTACCCAGCATGAGAAAAGCTGTGGTCTTATTGCAGGTTAAAATAACAGTGAAAGACAAAAAGAAACAAACAGTATTACTGGCTTTTGTTTGGTTTGGCAGGATACTCTGTAAGGGTTTTGCCAGGAGCTGCTGCTTCCAGTTAAAAAGCAAGTGCCCTTGCCTATACAGCTCTTTTAACTGGAGTTAATAAACCGTATTGAGAAGTCCATCTTTATTTGTTCATTTATGTATAACAGGTAGATGTACCCCGCCTATGCCAGATGTTATCAGTGCTTATAAATATCTACAGGGTGGGTGTCAGGAGAAGGGGGTCAGACTCTTCTCAGTGGTGCCCAGTGGCCGGACAAGGGGCAATGGACATAAACTGGAACACAGGAAGCTCCAGCTAAACATGAGGAAAAACTTCTTTACTTTGAGAGTGTCAGAGCACTGGGACAGGCTGCTCAGAGAGGTTGTGGAGTCTCCTTCTCTGGAGATAGCCTGGACATGATCCTGCACCACCTGCTCTAGGTGAACTTGCTTTAAGCAAGGGGTTGGACAAGGTGATCTGCAGAGGTCCCTTCCAACCCCCGCCATTCTGTGATTCTGTAAACGGAGCTGAAGGTTACTGAGGAGAATGTCTTTATTTACTTTGTTTCACAACCAAGTAATAAGCACAAGCCAGCTTGTGCATTTGGGGGAGTTGCCATGACAGAGCAAAGTCAAACACATCAGTTTGCATTTTGCTTGGAAAGAGACTCAGATGATGTTGGCCCTCCTTGTAGCATCCCACAGTCTCAGTGCAACTCTTGGAGCCTACAAGCCTCCCTCCTGCTCAGTCAATAGACTGATGTGAGCTGGCTGTGTTACAAAACCCCCAGGTATTCACAGCAAAAGCAGGAATAGACATTCAGTAGAGAACAAATCCCAGCATATAGAGTCTCATGACAAATGAAGAAGACACGGGACGTCAAGTAAGTACGGCCATCACCAGGCAAGGCCCTGAAGACCTGTAAAATGGCATATTTAAAACGGGGGGTGATGTGGTCACCCTACACTGTTCAGATGGGAAACCAGCTGCATTGCTCACCAGTCTGAGTCTGCAAGGCACAGAGATTTACTCCAAGGCCTTCAACTTCAAAGGCTTCATAGCAAGACCTGCTTTCATGTGCTCCCTTCCCTTATTGTCTTCACTGAGATACTATTTTTCATTAAAAAAAACCTGCTGTAATTCTGCATTATCTTTATACTGCCAAGGATTTTTGCATTGATATATGTTGGAGCTGGTCTTTAAAGTAGTAATAGCAAGACTTGGCAGCAGTGTTTAAGAAGCAACTGGTTCTGCCTTGGCATACCTAGTTTGAAAGATACCGCTCTGCAATTAATTAGCTGGAATCTGACAGCTTCCAGAAGGAAAGTTTTATGAGTTACTTCTTTCCTCTGGGAAGGTATCACTCAAGCCAAATAGCTGTTAACTGACATATTCACTCCTGAATTCTTTCAACTCAGCATCTACCCAGACTGTTTTCTCTCTTCAGAGAAGTGCAGGAAAGTTATGCACTTTCATCCACTTCTTTCTGATTCTTTTAATGTATTTATTTTTTTCTGAAAAAAAAAGAGAAAAAAGTACATTTAATGTTGATGTCACTGCTCTTGACACTGAAGTTTTCACTCTGCCTGCAGAACAGATGGAGAGTTATAAAGCCAGCAGGGCAAACTTCCCTCACTGCACAGTGCATCTTCTTTCCTTCATTAAAGCCAGTGGAAAGAGTCTCCTGAGTACCAGATGCATAAGTGGTTGTACTGGCATCAAAAGCATTTCCCCACTGCCCCTCCTCAGTGAGAAACAGTGCCCACTCTACCACGCACACACAAGAGTCCTCTCCTCAGTAACACCAGCAGTAGGGGAGTCTCCAGTCATAGAGACTGGTGCTGACCCCCAGCTAGCACTTCTGTCAGGAAGGCTGCCTCAGCCAGCACTCCTTCTGTAGTCCTCCTCCTTTGATCTTCTGATTTGTAGGAAATTTGGAGCAGGTCCTGAGAAGAAGGGTTAGGCTCCAAGCCTATAATCCATCTTCTTGCTCATCTGGAAAGAGGGGAACTGCCTGGAGGCTCACCATACAACAACTCTGCCAGGACCCCATGTGAATGCAGGTGGAGAACACCATTGTTGGAAGGGCTGCAGACAGGTCCTCTTCTCCAGGAAGAGTCATTGTGCTGCCTGCTCCTTTGGACATTGATGTTTAGATAGCTGGAGGAGAAGCTGAAAGAAACCTTTCTGCTTTCTTCTACTGTTGCTCCTCCCCTGACTTACTGCAACAGGCACAAGCCTAACCATTGTGGCCTCAATAGTAGTTCAATATTTTTCTCCTGACCTAGGAAAGCAAAGGCTCATGTGACTTATGTGAAAATTTTACATTTCCTTTATCCTTCAAGGATCATTCAGGGCTCTTTAAGTTCAAGTCATATAAGCCAGAGTTGCTGGGAGATTCATCGCCTGACAAATAGCCATTCTCAACAGAATGATTAATAATAGGATTGATATTGTCAATGGTTCAGTTTCATGCTGTACACTGGCAATTGTGTTACCGTTTTGCTTTGGGTACAGAGTGCCTCTTTATCAATCCATGCTTTTTCCCTCTAAACCTAGGGAGTATAAGATATCATTGCATCATAAATTTTTAAATATACCCTATTTGAAAGCAGACTGATTTCCTGTCTGACTTGCTCATCTATTACCTAGAGACGATGAAAGTGAAGTTCTTTCTTGTTATGTAACCTTACCCTGAACTGATTATTATGCATGAAACCACATTGCGAGCACTTCAGTGTGAAAAAACTTTGAAAACTGTTATGATAAACAAGGAGAAACTAAATGTATAGATTGGATTCCACCAGGAAATTTTAGTTCTAAAATCCACAACACGTGGTCCGAAATGTCACACAATTAATTATTGTTTAATTTATGCAGGAACTTATTATGGGTGTGAGCAGGGATGAGCAAACTGAACAGAATTAAGCAATTCCCTTGGTTATAGACTGCATTATCAAAGAACTTTGGACATGAACCACAGCTCCACAATTAAGCTGGGTTTTAAATTTCCTGGTGCAGCAGAGAAATGACATTTTTTATTTTTGTTTTCACTCTTTTGGCTTGAGTAACTGGAAAACTAGCGAGGATCAGCAGGGAGAGAAAACATTTTCAAGCTGAAAAGTAATAATTTAATATGCTGAACAACAAGAGCTACCTCTTTTTTTCTATACCTTAGTCAGCATCCAGCCATTTATTTACCCCAGGGCTAATGAGTAAAAGCATTACTAGATGAGAGCTGGTGCAGCTCATGCTCTCTTTGCAGCATATCAGAGAGGCATAGAGAAGAAAGGATAAGCATACCTTATATTCTGCAAAAGCAGGTGTTCAAGTCTTCTCAGGTTGGCTCTGATTCCTCAGCATTAGTCCCTAGCCAAAAAAGGGCAGGAGAGGGACTAAGTCACCCATATCACAGCAGTGTATGTATGTCCTGCTACCATTACTTTGCAGGAACAACGTCTCAAATTGGACACACTCCATATTTGATTTTAAAGCATATAAATGTAAGTTCATACCATTCCAGTCGCTATGCTATAGGTCTGGCAACGTGCTCAAGACGTGTTCAAAGCCAGGGGTCTGTAAACAGAACAGGAGACACGAATCAGCTTCCTTTAAAGTCAAGAGGAAACTTTCCACTCACTAAAATGAGGGCTGTCTTAAAAGTACACACTGTTCAAACCAGGTTAAAATATCTTCCAGCTGTTTTTATACTAAAGGTATTGATTAGATTTTGAATTTTTGATGCCTGCAGCCTTGGCACCCACTGCAGATGACTACATGTAAATGTCCTCAAATTGAGTTAAGGCCTGCCCGTGAATTGATAACAGTTGTTATCCATGCCTAATGGGATAAACTGAAGCATTTTAGCCACAAACCAACTAACTGATAATGGAGCACCTGCACCTGCAAAGACTACACAACAGCAGTTAGGGCATGAAACAATTATCAAAATTGTCCAGCAAGATGCCTGTTCCTTCGCTGCAATTTACCAGTTTTTTTCTAAACTTCATTCTCTAAGGAGGATGATACTGTCTATTGCAGCATCAAGTGATTGATTTTAGAGAATTTATTTTTATTATTTTTGAAATTATGCGGAAATTATATTTCAAACTTGAATGTTTTTCTCCTGGTAAAAAATTAATTTCCTTTTTTCTTTTATTGTGGATTTTGAAAGGAAAACTTACCTTCACACATCAATGAGCATGCACTTGTCTTTAAAGGTATTTGTAGCAGATTTAAAGATATTATTATTAGTAACAGTAATAGTACATGTAATATCGGCTCTACTCAGTCCTGGTGAGGCCACATTTGAAGTACTGTGTGCAGTTCTGGGCACCACAATACAAGAGAGACATGGAGCTCCTGGAGCAGGTCCACTAAGTTGGTCAATGGTCTGGAGAATCTCTCCTATGAAGAAAGGCTGAGGGAGCTGGGCCTGTTCAGCCTCAAGAAGAGGTGACTGAGCGGGGACCTCATTATTGTGTATAAATACCTAAAAGGTGGGTGTCAAGAGGATGGAGCCAGGCTCCAGAGAGGCAGAATGAGAGGCAACAGGCAGAAACTGATGCACAGGGAGTTCCACCTGAACATGAGGAAGAACTTCTTTACTGTGCGAGTTCCCACACACTGGAACAGGTTGCCCAGAGAGGTTGTTAGGGGTTGGAAGGGGCCTCGAAGGATCATCTAGTCCAACTCCCTCACTGAAGATATTCAAAAACCATCTGGCTGCAGTTCTGTGCCATGTACTCTAGGATGACCCTGCTAGGCAGGGAGGTTGGACCAGATGACCCACTGTGGTTCCTTCCAACCTTACCGATTCTGTGGATTCTGTGATTCTGTAATAATAATGATAATAATAATAATATAATGACTGTAGAAACATTACCAAAAAAAGTGTGCCAAATCTGAGCAGTTTAAAAATAAGAAAAAATAAAAGAAAATTAAGTGGGTTAAATAAGGCAGATTAAAATGGCTGCACAGTTATGATGACAGTATATCTAGTTCTTGTCTGGATTAGGTTGATTCCCAAAGGCACACTCTGTAGTTTTCACTGCTAGATAGACAGATTTAGTATAATAAAATTGATAAGATACCTTATGGCCATTCATATTTGAACATATTAGCTTATTTTAAAAGTTACACAAAACTTGATTGTGAGCAACAATAAGCAAATTTTCAGATAAATCAACTTTCAATTCAGAAAGACCTATATTCATGCATCATTAAAAGTAGAAGCCTCTATTCCTTTTCCAATAGTTCTTCAAAAAGAAAAAGTTTTTTATGAAGAAATAGAGATTTTAAAAACTCTAGCCAAATCAGTTAGTTCTGCTTGCATTGGCTTTGCCAATGTGTATTTAGGAATCATCACTTAGCAACAAAGCAAATTGTTCCATCACACACTTTTTTAATGTGCTAATATCAACAAAACAAAAATGCAGATTGGCAGCAACACATGCATTTCACACAAAGTTCATATGAAATCATCAACAGGATGGAAATCTCTGAAAAAGATCATCTAGTAGACTGTGCAGATTGTATCACAATTTTTCACGATGATCTTGCAGTTGGTTTGGTATATCCCTGGGAGCTTCTTATCCACACTTTTTGTATTGCTGGGAGCTGAATTTAAGGATGAATTAACAGATCATTATGCTATGTAATTTACATTAAGTTTTGCTAGTCGTACTCTTTAAGAGAGAGAGAAGGTAGAAACTGAGAATCAATTATTCTGCATTTTAGAACAGGTTTGGCAGGTCTTAAGCCTGGATTTCTCTGTGGGTAGAGAATGGTGGCTGCTGCTGAGCATGTGGACTCAATCAAGGTTGGGTGAGCACAGAAGAGATCACAGCCAGCAGATAAGGGATCAGTAAGAGTCACTGACACCACAAAGCATAACTTAGCATTTATTTATTGGTTTATCTTCACTAGCCTTTGAAGTTGCCCTCTAGATTATGCCTGTTCTCCCCTTTGACAGTAGACCTGAGAGTTAGGACTGAAAGGTGCCTCTGAAGAGGAAAAAACCCTGTGCATGTGAGGAGGCTTTCAGACAGGAGCCTGCCCTCAGACAGACTCTTGACTTAACAGACACTGAGGTCAAAGACGAGGAGATTGCTTCATGCACATGACAGCCAAGTAGCTCACTGCAAAGCGTTGTGTGGGCATTGTTGCTTGTAGCAGCATGATTGCAGCAATACAACAAAGTCATTGGTGACTGAGAAATGTGCCAGCATGCCAGTGCTAATTTAATTTAGGTCGTGTGGGTAAAACAGAGTGAAATGTGTCTTACTTCCTTTCCTCTGACATTCTCTGCTCTGTCTTCTTAAATAGAGTTGGGTGAGATCTTCTCACTGGAGGATAAACTGGTACAAAAGTGCTCCCAAATCAGCTCCTGCACTGCTCTGGGAACAAGGTGAAGGATTTGTTTGTGAGTGGAAGCTTTGAAGAACATTTTGGACTCTGAAAGAATAAGAAAATCTTGGAAAGCCTTAAGGGAAGCTGAGGAGTATCCTGGGAAGAGCACTGATTTAATCTTTTAACTTGATACCCTCCTATTTGGGGAAGGTTCCAAATGTGAAATTTGGGATTTTTTGATGTGTTTGAATCACTAGGTTGAGACTTGAGGGACAAAGGTACAATTCTCAGTCTGTCATAAAATTTCTGCATGATGTAGGATTAGCAGCTCAGTCTCTGTGGCCCAGACCCCTAGCTGTAAAAAAGAAATAATACTATTTTTTTGTCATTGTGTAATTTCATTGTCAGTGTCATGAGATTGGGACTAGCTCTCACTGCAGATCAAATACACAGCACATTTATTTCCACATAACCTTGGTCTTTCCTGTGATGTATAAATAGCTGATAAACATAGAGAGGAAGGAGGTTTGGCACCTCTTGTAATCCTGAAATTCAGCATTCAGCTGTTGAGCTGAGCCCCTGGAGCCAAAGCCTTCAGCGTGTTTTCAGGTCTACTTTCCACTTGCTGTCTTTTTAATTCAGACTCTTTAATCCAAGCACTGACTGATGCAAGGATATGTAGAATGTAAGGACATCTGGTTAACAGCTATCAGCAAAAGAGACAAAGATAACAGACAAAGATAAGAGGCAGGAAAAATAGTAAATAAATAATAAATAATTAATAAATAGATATACAAGCCCTAAGGAAAATGAGAGATAACAGACAACAGCAAAGACCTGAGCTCTCAGGTCACTGACTGCGGGGTTGTCGAACAAATGACTCAGATCCTTTAGGAAGTTCAATCAGAATTTTGTAACTGATAAGAAGGGAGGAAACAAGTCTCCCACATGTCCCACAGGAAAGAGCAAACTGATTATGGGCTATTTGAGGGGGCTTGTGGGATTGCATAAAGCTGCTTATGGAATGCTTTGTGGGAATTTTGGGAATGCATTAAAATTATTATGGGACATTCAAAGGAAGGGCCTAATGGAAGAAAGGGAGGGATTGGGATGCATCAGGATGGAACAAGCATGGAAAAATAGAGCACTGTAGTCTGTGCTGTCTTCTTATTAAAGCCTATTCCCATTTTCTGTGTGACCTTATAGTCACATATCTTTATGGGTCTCCATGGGCTGTGTTGGGGTCCAAATGGGTTTGTGGGGTCCCTATAAGGGTCAGGGGGTCTCTATGGGATCACAGGGTCTTTATGGGGGTCAGGGGATGTCCTATAGGGTTCCCCATGACCCCAAAATCCATGAGGCAGCTGGACTAGCCAGCCAGCACCTGGAAAGGCTCAAGGTTACAGTTGGTGGCTGAATAAGGTCCCCATGATTTGCTCTTAGTGTTTGTGAATCTCCAGCCTGGTCATCTGTGTTTTTCATGCCTACACGAGTGCTGTTGGTTTTTATGTGGGTGCTGGTAAAAGTCCTGTTCTCTGTGTTGGTTGGCATGTCCAGCCACGTATTCTGTGTGGGTTTGCATCTTTGATACCTGCTCATCCTTGCCACTCGCTGGACCTACAAATGGCAAGGACGGCAGCCCCACCTATGGACGGCCAAGACAAACACCCACGGTCCAGCAGCTTTGGCATTCCCTTAAGTGAAATCCAGAATGCAAAGCCTGCTGTCACCCTGATAAGAGGTTACGGCATCAGCATTTGTTTTAACTGTGGTTTTGGAGCCGGCAAGAGTCTGTGTTTGGAAACCTGAAGCTGGCCCTGAAACAGTCGGGGTTGGCCCTCAGGAGCCCCTTGGTCAAACCATGGTGACTGGGGACCACACAAAGTGCAGTGCTGTTTGTGTACGGTCCATTTGAAATGCATGTTTTTAAACAGATAAGCATTTTTGCTTAAAAGCTGTTACTCAACTAATTTGACATAAATTGCTGTGGACAGGGTTTTTTTATTATGTTTATATTTGTTTCTCGCTATCAAAACGTATTTTAACTTGTGACAGAATAAACTCATTGTCCCCAAGCTGAGTCTGTTCTGCTCTCGATGGTCACTGCTGAGCGATATTTCTGTCTTTACCTCAATCCAGGACCTTTTCCATCCTGTTTTCTCCACCCGTCCTGTTGAGGAGGGGGTGTGAGAGAGCAGCTGGGTGGCATCTGGCAGCTGGCCGAGGTCAGCTCACCATAACTGAGTTATAGCTCAGTAATCCAGCACAGAGCTCTGGCTCACTCAGGATCCTGTAGCTGCGCGATCTTGCGCCGGTCATTTCCTGCTCACAGACAAACATCCCTGCATCTACAGGTGCTGGTAGAGCTGAACTATTTTAGGCAGTGTTTGAAGATCTGCTGCTGAAAATGGCTATATAAAAATAGGATACTAATAATATTAATATCTTAACAGGTCTGGTCTTGGTTCTGGCTCAGCTCAGGATGATACAGACACATAAATGAAGAGGTGGTGTTTGGAACTTTCATGTTTCTGAGTGCTGGATTCAGGCCATCGGTTAGATCAGGGACTGTTTTCTGTGTGTCACATGCCCTTGTCCAGTGAAATGAGTTAAACCCAGGAAAACTAATTGTGCGTGAGTAATTATGCCTCAGTAGGACTCAAGGTCATACATCCTGACATGAGTGAAGTGGCTTTCATAGCCAGTGAAATGAGAGTCACCTTAAGGTCATCTTCTTGCTGGTTTAGAGGAAGTGCATGATTGTGGCAGTATTTGATTATATAGACTGTGTATTTCTTCATAAAGAGAGGGAACAATAATGCAGAGCTGAAAGGATGGCATACTTTCAGGCAAAAGAGACCTGCAGCCTCTTCTTTTAATAAAAAAGAAAAAAAGGAAGCATATTTTCCTAACACCAGGTATTATAGAAAGTTTGGCACAAAAACATACTCCTTGGCACCATGTGTTAACATTATGGAACTGGAATTACAAGTTTTGTTAATGGCCCAAACATCATGCTGATCATTTTCAGGTTTTTATATTAATTAGCAGAAAGCATTGAAAAAGTTGTTTGTACCTTTTTATTTCTTTTTATCACTGATCTCCCACTCCAGCTAATTGCAGTCTCTAGCTTGTCTCCACATACTTTCAAGCTCCAGCTCCTTGATAACAATTCTAGCTTTTAGATCAGATGTAGAATTCTGTTCTGTGAACAGATGAGTTTTTCTCATTTGAGATGACCTTTTTTCTGTTGCCATTAGTTTCGTGCATCAGATTAGAAAACACTACATGGAGTTGGATGAACCAATGGTCAGGTGCAATGCAATAAATCTCATAGACCTTTTCTAGTTATAATTTGACTTTTGGAAGCACATACATCCTCACATAGTAAATAGGAAAGTCAAATTACTTTGCTGCAAACACATTTAGTCACCTTGAACT
This sequence comes from Aegotheles bennettii, assembly GCA_013398125.1. NCBI lineage: Eukaryota > Metazoa > Chordata > Aves > Caprimulgiformes > Aegothelidae > Aegotheles > Aegotheles bennettii. The sequence continues at coordinate 115,584 of VZRW01025868.1, forward strand.
TGTTGCATTTCACTCTTCTTGCTTTTTTTGGTGACAGCACTTACAGTGTCTGCCTTATAAAAAAGGCATGAACAAGATTCTTTGCGATAATTTAAATACAGTAGGATTACGCAGTCATTATTATAGCCTGAACACTTTCTGCACAGAAAAGTTGTTAATCCTATAGCATAATCAAATGTAACCCTGGATCTGAGTGTAAACTGTAGACAGCACACTCTAATGACAGGAAACAGTGAATCTAAACATTTTGGATTCACATGTTTCATACCTTTTTTTGATCCATCTTCCTCTCCATCTCCTGAAATTCCCATTACTAGTGTTCCTATTTGTTTGCCTCCTCAAGCACTTTTATCTTATAATAGCGAGACCAGGCATTGGAGGATGCTGCCCTCTCACAGCATCAGTTGCTTTGGAGCAGCAGTGATCTGTGGCGTCTTTGCAGGGCACAGCTCCCTAGCCTCTTATTTGTAGAGAAATCCTTTCCAGATATGAAACAATTGACAATAAAAGGAAAACAATGAGAGGAATTCTAGGTAAAGAACAATTTATGACTGAGCGATTTGTGAAAATCATGTAGTCCAACATCGTCTTTCTCAAAAAACATCAGCAAAAAACAGGCTGTTCAGGTCCGTGTCCAGTTGTGTTTCAAGTATCTCCAAGGGTTTAGATTCCACAGCCTCTCTGGGCAACCCGTTGAAGTGTTTGATCACCCTCACAATGAAAATGTTTTTGGTTTTTTTTCTTATGTTTAAATGTGATTTCCTGTATTTCATTTCAGTTTGAGCCCATTGCCTCTTGCCTTGTCACCAGACACCATTGAAAAGAGTCTGGTTTGTCCTGCTGTCATGGATAAGATCCCCCCTGAGCCTTCCATCTCAGCCTCTCCTCATATGTCACATGCTCCAGTCTCTTAGACATCTTCATGACCATTCACTGGACTTGCTCCAGTATTTCCATGTCTCTCCTGTACTGGGCAGCCCAACACTGGGCGAAGCACCAGGGCTGATTAGAGGGGAAGGATCATTTCCCTCAGCTTGCTGGCAATGCTCTGCCTAATGCAGACTACTGAATTATGCTGCATTGTGTGCACTTGGTGTCCAGCAACATGCTTTGCTCTACAAAGCTGATTTCCAGATGGTCAGCCCTCAGTGTGTACTGGTGCACAGTGTTATTCCTTTCCAGCTGCAGGACTTCACATTTCCCTTTGTTAAACTATATGAGGTTCCTGTCTGCCTCTTCCTCCAGCCTAACTGGGTCCATCTGGTGGCAGCACAACCTTTTGGAGTATCAGTCACTCTTCCCAGTTTTTTGTCACCTCCAGACTTGCTGAGGGTGCACTCTTTTCCATCATCCAGTTAATGAGAATGTTAAGCTGTACTGGCCCCAGTATCAACCCCCAGGGTACTTCACTACTGACTGGTCTCCAGCTTGACTTCAGGCTACTGGTCACAGAGCTTTGCACTCAGCAAGTCAGCCAGTTTTTAGTCCACCTTGCTGTCCATTTATGTAGTCCTTACTTCATCAGTTTGTCTATGAGAACATTAAAAGAGCACAGAAAGCTTTCCTAAAATCAAGATAAACAACATCCATTTCTCTCCCTCATCCACTGAATCAGTCCTTTAACTGTAGAAGGCTATCAGGTTGATTAAACATGATTTCCCCTTCAAAAATCCATGCTGACTACTCACAAGCACATTGTCCTTCATGTGTTTGAATACGGTTGCAAGGAGGATTTGCTCCATCAGGATTGATTTAGTAAGGCCTGTAGCAATAAGACAAGGGATAATGGTGTTAGACTAAAATAAGATAGATTCTGACTAGATACAAGAAATAAATTTTTTTATGATTAGGGTGGTGAAACACTGGAACAGGTTACCTGGAGAGATTCTAGATGCCCCATCCCTGGAAACATTCAAGACCAGTCTGGATAGGGCTCTGAGCAACCTGATCTAGTTGAAGATGTCCAGGTTTATTGCAAGGGATTTGGACTAGATGACATTTAAAGGTCCCTTCAACCCAAAGCATTCTATGATTTTATGATTGCATGTAAGGCTTCTCAGCTTTTAGTTTCCTGAGCTCCCTCAGCAATCATGGGTGCATTCTACCAGGTCCCAAGGACTCAAGTAGGTCCAGACACCCTAACCTGGTCCTCCTCTATTGAGATAGATATTCCTTTCTCCAGACATTCCCTCTGGTCTCAGATGCCCAGGATTCTTGAAGGGCCATCTTACCCATACAAACCTAGATGAAGAACGTAATTAATACCTCATCATTTTCTGGGTCTTTTTTTCACTGGATCTCTCTCCCATTCAGCAGTGATTCCACATTTCTATATCATTGCTGCTGATACACCTGTAGAAGCCCTTCTTGCTGCCATCTACATTCCTTATCAATATTCAGCTCCAGGTGGGCTTTGGCTTTCCTAACTGGTCTAGAGCTAGAGCACTCATTTTTTGCAGGTGCTTGGATGACCCATTTACCTTTCAAAGGTAGTGTGACAAATGATGTTGGAATTTCCCAGGAAAGAAAGGAATTTCCCAGACAAGAAGTTAAATGTACTCATTGAGACTCAGCAGAAGCTGGGAGATACTGTCTCAAAGAGGCAAGATGCAGTCAATATTTTTATCAGTAGTATCTGGCCTTAGTATGAGGCAGCACTACCTGCCAAAACCAAAATGCAGGGAGTCTGGAGGTGGGAGCCATGGCATTCCACAGACCTCTCTCAACATGCAGCTCTCAGCCTAGATTTCCAAATCTCCCTGCACACTGTCTTCACCACTCGTGGTTCATTCTGCTGATCTAATTGTGCTTCACAGCTTCTGGTGAAGGAGTTGCCATGCCACAACAATCGTTCTGGAGTCCAGTTGTCTGACCTTGCGCATCACACCCTGATGTACAACCCTTAGACTTGTGCTTGCAAATGTTAAGTATATATGAACGTTATTTGAAACACAACACAAACGTGAACAGATAAGGAAAAAATGCTTTAATATGGCTGCTTCAGAGAGATCATTAAGCATAAAAAATAAGCAATAAAAATGGCTCACTGTACGGGGAACAGAAAGAAAAACAACAGCAGTGAAGTTTCTCAGAGCTTTGTCCCATCTCCCCCATTCCCCCATCCAAAAACTACCATTTAAGATGTTTCCCCACAGGCAAGAACTTCACTTAGGTTTATGTCCGTGACAATATGCTCAGGTCCCTGGTACCTCAACATATGGCTTGTAGTTTGGATGATTGCAAATAGAAAGGGTGTCTGGTGCCTTGTCACATGAATACTGGTCATAATTAAAGTATAATTTAATTTCCATTTACAGAAAGGCCATGCAGGAGCAGGTTAGGAAATGTTCAGTCCATCAGCCACAGATATGAGTCATTCAACAGCCTTGCAGTTTCATCATTACCACTCAGCAGGTCCAAATCAACACATTAAGTGATACAAAGGAAAAACAGAAAGGAAAGAAAAGAAAAGAATGATGGTAGAACTGTGGTACGGGATGTAGTAGCTGATGAAGCAAGAGAACATGGATACTGGATTTTGTGGGTTTCAACATATTATGATCAAATAGAAATACATACAGCTGGGCCTATTAAGGGATAAGAACTGTTAAAATAGTGAATAAAACATAGTAGGGAGGAAGAGGTAGGAAGGAATGAATCTGTTAGGTCTGTGTCAGCTTGAAAGGGAGAATGAATCAATTTTCTTTTCTTGTTACAGTGGACTTTGCATTAATTAAAAAAGGGGAGGAAGAAAAAGAAAAGAAAACCCAGCCGCCTGACAAAGCAAATGGTCTGAACAAAGGAAGGTGCTAAAGGTACTTCTATCAAAAAGCTCCTATTAGACCAGATAGAAATCACAATCCAGCTCCACAGGAAAAAGGAAAATGAAATTCACCTAGAAAATAAGAGAAAGAGCATGAAATTCCACACTACTTACTGCACAAGATCCTGTTGGCATTTTACAGCCTTCTGAAGAACTAACCAGTCTGCATATTTTTGTATGGTGATTTTGTTTGATTTCATTGTGGAAAAGTAGATCTGATACCAAGCAGTTTCCAGATCCTGTTAGAGGGGATATACATAGCTTAGCTTATGTGAAGAAGTCAGAGAATATGTTGTGGATACAGCTCCTGTGCATGAGCATTTGGATGATTTGATTTTTTAAAAAATTGTCTCTAATGCAATTCCTTGTGATTTTTTCTTTATGCCTCCTGCATGGAACTTCACTCTTTGTACACAGCTATCTTAATTTTCAAAGCTGTCATTATTCTGTATGCTTTGGTCAGTTGAAACTTTATGGCAATGTAGATGAATTCTGTGAGCTAAGATCTGACCTGCTTACAGAGGCTACAGCAGGATCATACAGTGCCAGAGAACTCAGGTGTCAGAGAACAGCTGGAGATAGATAGCACTTAATTATCTCTGCTCCAAAAGCAGATAGTCCTTAACGTCTTGGTTAGAAGTAAATCCATTGGACTAACAGCTCCTGACTGAATTTTTGCTTTCAACTCTTGCATCCAAATGGAGCAGTCCAAACATCTGCTGTCATGTCAGCATCCTGAACTGGAAGATGAGAGCAGGGCAGTGACCAGCAGTCCTTATGTTATGTATGACTACAACAACAAAACTAGGCAAGTAAAAGGCTGGGGTTCATCCCACTGAAGTCTGATCATCTACAGTATGGATATCTACATTGGAGCTGACTGTTCACCTTTTAAAGTATCTATATCTGAATTGGGTATGTACTTTAGTATGAAATTAATCATACTGATTATAAATTCAGATGAACATTTCTATCTTTGATGAATACTATTGAAAATAACTAAATGGTATAAAGATTTCTCATCAATACTTTCCTAGGAAATACCTAAGAAATACCATGGCATTTTTAGGAGAGAACTGATTAGTCTTTTCTGGAAAATAGTTGCACTTAACAGTGCTTAAGTAACACTTAACAGCAAACATTCAAAATACATCTGTGACATCCTCAGATAGTTCTCTTCTGCTGTAGAAGGAAAAAAATCTCTGCACTGAATCCATGCTATTGTTCCATAAGTTCATGGGTTTCATATCCAAGGATCGGCCAGGCAAGACATGAGAAGAAATTATTGAGAATGCTTAGCTCAAATGATTTAACAGCTGGTATGTGAGAAGCTTATTAGGATGTAAGAGGATGAAGAGAGGGCAGTGGAGGAGAAATACAACGAGCAAGATGAATGTTGGAGTCATTATTCATTCTGAGCCAACTAGGGTCATAATTAATTCCTTCTCTGCCCCTGATGAGAGAGTTAAGCAGGAAGTTAACTTTGGCTCACAAAACTTTGGCTTCTCTCAGGAAAGCCCGGCTGGGCTGTGTTACAACCACCTGAGATTCCTGCCCCTGTTTGCACTAATTTTAGTTCATTGCTAATCTGGCTTTTACTTTCACAGAATCACAGATTCACAGAATCACGGAATTTGTAAGGTTGGAAGGGACCACAGTAGATCATCTGGTCCAACCTCCCTGCCTAGCAGGGTCATCCTAGAGCACATGACACAGGACTGCATCCAGACAGTTCTTGAATATCTCCAGTGAGAGAGACTCCAACGCCTCTCTGGGCAACCTGCTCCAGTGTGTGGGAACTCACACAGTAAAGAAGTTCTTCCTCATGTTCAGATGGAACTTTCTGTGCCTCAGTTTCTGCCCATTGCATATTCTTCTATTGGTGGGCACCACCAAAAAGAGCCTGGGTCCATCCTCTTGCAACCCACCCTCTAAGTATTTATACACGTTAATGAGGCCCCCTCTCAGTCACCTCTTCTTGAGGCTGAACAGTCCGAGCTCCCTCAGCCTTTCTTTGTAAGAGAGATTCTGCAGACCCTTGACCAACTTAGTGGCTTTTTTACTTTAGTCCTTTGATTCAGTCAGACTGTGCTCAGTTGAAAGCAGGAGGATATCTGGATTAATGGTGATCAAAGACTGAGCTTTCAATCTCTTCTGATTGGTGGTAGCACTAATAAAGTTATGCTTCTCAGCCTTAGTCTGAGTGGCTTTGTCTGTGGTGTGGCTCATGACACTGAGCATGACTGAATAAAATGGAAAACTTTATATGAGGTGTAGACAGTGTAATATCTGTCTTGCACCCAAAACCAGCTGGGATTGATTTTGTTCTGAGCATAATTTGGAGCAAAATTTATGCAGGAAATTATGAAGAACTTCAAGTTCTGGATGTGATAGAACTGTCCCCCCAAAAAAAACTTACTGGGAATATTTCATCAAACTTTTTTTTTTTTTCTGGAGATTTCTTTTTTTCTCTCTAATTTTAGTCAGAAGTGTCTTAGTACATCAGTTTGGAGGTATATGTAAGGCCTTCCCTTGATGCTAGAAATCTGCCAAGGATGGAATAAAATGTAAACTGGCTGCATGGTGGCTGGTATATAAAATGGAAACTAAAATGGAAGCTGAAGCTTTATGGTGCTTTGCTGAAACAAACACAAAAAATTAATAGCTTGCCTGAGATTGATAACATCATGGCAAAAGTAACATGCAAATACCTGGCTGGTGATCCCTGTGACACCTTGACAGGAGATCACTGATAAAAGCATGAACCATGGCAAATCTGTTTTTTTGAAAAAAAAAACCCCAACAAAACAACAGGGACAAAACCCCAAGGACACCTATGAATACACCTGACTGCCAGTTGGAGAGAAGAGGACCCTGTCTTTGCTTCATGTCTGGGGCAGATAAACACATATGCTGTCATATCCAGTCAGTACCCCACATTGCCCACCACCATCAGCATAACCTCCCTAGTTACTGGGAACATGACTTCTCTGATGTCACACCGAGAGGCTGATGGACAGTAGTGATTCTGTTGTCACAGGGCAGCTGGTGTGCAAACATGCTGGCAGGGCTTGTGTTTGAATGACTGTGCATCTTCTCGTGGTATACACATTAGGCAGGATACTGTTTGTATAGAACAAACACTCATAATAAGATTATCAATAATAGTTGGAACATTGTTTTATGTAATAGAAGATGGTCTAACTCAATAAATATTCCTTTTGTTTGTCATCATCTGATTCAACCATCAGTCTCTGTGGAAATTGAACCTTCATTCCCAGAGCTTTAATAGTCTATAACAATCAGGAAGCATGAACAGATATAGGATGCAATTCCTGGTCAAAGTTAGAGATTGACTCAGGCCAACAAAGACAGCCAGTGAAAAAAATCCCTTAGAGCAGGCTTGAATTTTTTTCAAATCAGGGTCATCTATCTGGAAGAAGATGTTACATTCTTCACAAAATATAATTATCTCCTTTGTGGTCCTGCCTTAACGTTTCATATTTATACGGGGTGAGACACTCTAACCAGGAGACTGATAGACACAGTAACTTGGATATGAACTGTCATCTGGGAGATCAAATCCAGGTCATGCAGAGAAGGCATTTAAACTATTATTCTTGCTGTGTATTCTTAAAACCCCCTGTCATGATCATTTAATTCTGTTAGTGCCCTCCAGGCCTGGACACCAGCTAGGGTAATTCCCTTGGTGTATATTTTTACCCATAAAGTCTGAAAAGCCTTCTTTATGAGAAGAAAGAGAAATTTCAAAAGTTGGTAATTTTCACAAAGTTTAGTTCTTGCTTTCCAGCCAGCCTTAGCTATGAGGTTACCAACCGACCAACTTAACACAGCATCTCAGCTGATTTGGGCTTCCTTGCTGGTATGAACAGCCCCCCAAAAAGCAAGGGTGTTCATCCTCACCAGCAACTTCTGGCCAAAAGGACAACCTTAAACATTTCTTCTGCAATTCATCCCTAGCAAAACTGTCAAAATGCTTCTTTGCAAGTGCTGCTTCATCTTTTGGGAGTTTTTACTGTGATAATCTTCCTTTGTGGCTCTCATTCCTACTTCCATTTCCTTGTCTTATGCAATTACAGACAGCTGGTTGACAAATGCATTGGCTGTTTATCACAGCACCTCCTGTGACTGTTTTGCTTGTTGACTGTGGGCTTTAGTTTTTCTGGGCTACCACCTTAGTGTAAGGACAGATAGGAGGGTTGAGAACTACGCAGCAGGCAAGCAGCACACACTTCATCACTGAGGCTATATTCACATTGAAGCAAAATGCTCATAAACACAATTTCTATTTTTATACTGTATATAACTTGTCGTTGGTGCATTTTAATGTAATGAGGTATTACATTGTCGATATGGGAGTGAAGACAAGGTCAACCTTTCCTCCATTCTATGTTATTTAGGTTAAGTGCAGTCCACCTGGGAAATGTATGAACAAGGATGCCCAAGCATTTAAAATTACAAGAAAAACACTTCTAAGATTTAGGTTCTCATGTATCTTGCATGTTTTCAGGAATAAATATCCTAGGAAGTGTCAGGCAAGTGTACTTCCCTTTGAATATGGATTCTTTTTCCTTTACTAGGCATTCGGAATACTTTAAGATTTTCTGAAACTAGCCTGAAACATCCCCCATTGTGCTTACATGACAAATGAAGTCCAAAGCTAAATGTCTTGACTACTTCAAAATTAGACACCACTCCAAGAATTTTGCAACTGCTTGGGACATTTCACATTATTGATGTTTTGCCTCTAGAGCTGGACCGAAAAGCTCCAACCCACTGGAGTGAGTGGGAAATTCCACAAAGGATAAGGATGTCTTGCTCAAGACTCCACTGCTGACTTTCACCACCTAGTGCAAAATGGGCTGAGGAGGTGGAGGGAGAGGTGATTGGGGCATCTCTTTGGGAAGGGAAAAAATTTGGGAAGAATGGATTGGACAGGGAGGAAATCCCATTGCTTAATAGGTCAAGTTGGAGCTTGCTTGTCTTAGGAGGGGTAGAAATCCCTGAAACAAGGATGGGGCACAAAGCTGGAGAGTCATGTTGTCTTAGGCCATTTGATTTTAGTTTTCTCTCAGAGCCTTCAGACTCATTGCAGCAGGCTCCTTCCCTGGGCAATGGATATAATCTTCAGCTACAACGTAAAGGGCTTGTGAGGATTAACACATTACATTTTCAAGTTTACAGAGGCTGAGGAACTGATGCTGTGTTGAATATCAAGTCACCAGTGACTAAGCTAATAGGCCTCTGAGCATGCCCACAGTGAACTGGTTGTTTCCAAAACCTGCAGCCTCACAGGTGATGATGTATCCAATGCTCTCCCTCCTGACTCCTGGGTGCCTGATACACGCAAGACTGAGCAGTCTGAGTGTCCGATTTCAGACCTCTGTCTTCAGAAGTAGTTTCCCAGAAAATACATACTAAATGGACCCTTTGCTTAATTTTTTTTCAGCAATCAGAGGCATCACCTCCTTTTCTAAGTCGCTTTTCTCAATATAAAGAAACGGCAGTCTGGGGTATTTATGCTGACAGACTTGGCAGCCGTCTCGTGTTTACATGGGCTGTAAGGTACCATTCCAACTTGAGGCTCCATTCCTTATTAAATAAAAATTAAACTGTTATCTGAAGAGGCATAGATATGTTGAAATGAGTGTTACTGGAATTTGCTAGGGCTTGGTACGGTCACAATCTAAGCGCTGGAATTGCAGATGATACTCTCCAATGTATGTCACAGCAGTACCTGGCTTACACTCTCCATATTCTAGTGACAGACTGGTCAGGGTAATTCACACCTTTGTCACTTTTCAGCTGGACAATGTGACAGGAAGGCTGTGAAACTTGAGAAACCCTAGGTGATACAGCTCACCGGAGACAGCCTCTAGGGGCTGCACACACATCCTTCCCTGCCTGCCATACCTGACCAGCTAACAGCAAACAAAGTGCAATGTCCTCCTGACTGCTTTGAGGGGTGCAATGGATAAAGTGTGAAACACCAAATAAGTCTCTGGCATTATGGCAGGAGTTGACAGGATTTATTTTGGCAAGGAATTCAGGAATGGTAACAATACTTTGAGAATCAAAAGTCTGTCTTGGGAATTGGTCCCTACTTGTAAATGGATTCCCAGAGCAGATAAGGACAATGAAGAACATCAACTGTATTCAATTTTAAATGCAAACCATTTAGATAACCTATCAGGGATGGGTTCAGAAACAGCTCCAAGCTCCTCAGCACATCCACTGAGATGACCAGAAGCTCAGTAGTTTCAGAAGCCAGTCAGCCACTCTGGTGTGACAATATGACCAACCACCATGTCCTGCTGAGAGGCTTTGTCATCACAAAACAGAAGCATATTGGCTTGGGCAGACTACAATACTATCACTGCTATACAGCTCTGACTGCTGGTAGCCTGTGTCTGGCTAGCTTGAGGGCAAAAGGATAGGATAGGAGAAAGCAGTAGAACTCATATGAATCATGGAATCATATAATAGTTTGGGTTGGAAGGGCCTTTAAATGTCATCTAGTCCAACAACCCTGCAATAAGCAGGGACATCTTCAACTAGACCAGGTTGCTCAGAGCCCTGTCCAACCTGACCTTGAATGTTTCCAGGGATGGGGCATCCACCACCTCTCTGGGCAACCTGTGCCAGTGTTTTACCAACCTCATGGTGAAAAACTTCTTCTTTATATAATATATATATATACCTTCTTTCAGTTTAAAACCATTACCACTTGTCTGCTAAAAAAGTCTGTCCCCATCTTTCTTATAAGCCGCCTTTAAGTACTCAAAGGCCACAATGAGGTTTCCCCAGAATCTTCTCTTCTCCAGGCTGAACAGCCTCAACTCTCTCAGCCTGTCCTTATAGGAGAAGTGCTCAATCTCTCTGATCATTTCCGTGGCCCTCCTCTAGACTCACTCCAATCGGTGTCTTTCCTGTGCCGGGGACTCCAGAGCTGGGCACAGTACTCCGGGTGGGGTCTCACCAGAGCAGAGTAGAGGGGAAGAAACAGCTCCGTTGACCTACTGGCCCCACATCTTTTGATGCAGCCCAGGATAGAGTTTGCCTTCTGGGCTGCAAGTGCACATTGCCAGCTCATGTTGATCTTTTCATCAACCAACACCCCAAGTCCTTCTCCTCAGGACTGTTCTCAGTCGCTTCATCCCCCAGCCTGTATTAATACAAGGGTTGCCCTGACCCATGTGCAGGACCTTGCACTTGGCCTTGTGGAACCTCATGAGGTTCACATGGGCTCAATTCCCAAGCTTCTACACATCCTTCTGGATGGCATCACATCTATCAGGCATGTCAGCTGCCCCACTCAGCTTGGTGTCATCTGCAAACTTGCTGAGGGCACACTCGATCCCACTGTCTGTGCCATTCATGAAGATATTAAACAGTACTGGTCCCAGTACAGACCCCTGAGGGACACTATGTATACTGTCTTCTTCCATAGAATATTCTTTCAGCTTGCATCTGAATGTTCCATGCAAAGTAGCCTGATTTTGGTGCAGCTGTAAGTCAGAAGTAAACCCATAAATGGCAAAGGGCCCAGATCTCTGCTGCATTATGTCTTGTAGATAATCATCTGCCTCTCTGCAAGGTACATGAAGAATTGTCCCAAAGCAGGGCTGTAACATCTAGCACTCACTTTTTTCTAGGTATAAATCACTGTGCAAAATGCAATGCAGTGGAGAAACAAGCCCGGTGGAGTTGTTCAGGTATAAAACTAGTTCAAGAGAGCTCTGACTCAAGCCATACAGATTTAAATTAGAAGGAAAGGGTTATGAACACTAAATAACTTTGCAAATAAATGGTTCAGAAAAACTCACCTTCCGTAAGGTTTACTCATCCTTTATCCTCAGGGAATAGATTTTATTATTCCTGATAATAATCCCTCTATAAAGGGAGATGGGGGGTAGACAGGGGAGTGGAATTTAAAAGGGGAAGAAGGAGATAATTGTTTTCATGTTCTCTTGACTAAAGAAAACTCTTTCATTTTGATTTTCTACTATGGAAAATGGAAAGGCTGGAGAAATCAGAGGTTGGTTTTGGTGTGTTATTTTTTTCTACACCAAACCTTGCACTACAATTAGAGAAAAGCTAAATTAGCTGTTTTTTATTAATGAGGTTTATGGTTGCATTTTAGTAGATTGACTAAATTGTGTTTCATGAAGGAATATTAAATTTACTGACAAGAAAACAAAACAACTTGGTTCTCAGATACTTGTGTGTTCAAAGGTCATTGATCTTTTTAGCTATATTTCACTTGTCCTGTGTCTTCAGAGACAAATAACACAGGAGTTGGGAGTGGGGACAAGAGCCAAATATTCTTGTCAACTTTATAAAATTTAGGTGTAATATTTATTTTACTGAAGGTGACTTCTTTCTTCTTATACTAAGATATTTAATTCTCAGAAAACCCCTCAGATGGTTGTGGAGCTTAGTGGCAACCACAGGAAGCGTCTGCTTTTGTATTTTTTAAATCAATGCAAAGAGAAAATAAAGACCTTGGTTTGGATATTAACCACTCTCAAAAGTCTAATCACTTCACTTTGGTTGCTACTCAAGATACGAACTTTTCTGAAAACAAAAGCCTGATAATTGGTTAAGCAAAAAGTAGGCTTAGGTTCTTGATCAAGTCACAAAGATGAAGTAACATGTTACCTTAAATTTATCTTACCTTGCATTTACTGGGAAGTTAGAAGATGTGCACACTTGGTCACTTTGAAATGTCAAAGACCAGAGCATCATGTGTCTGTGTCCTGATTTGCCCCTTCCACACTTGAAAATAGATTAGTTCAGGTTTGTGAAATTTATCAATTATTGTTCTGTGGATCAGATCATTGTCATGCCTGTTCTCCATGAGCAGTAAAGTTCTTCATGCATAGCAGATTTTCCAATAAGTCTTGGGTCAAATTATCACTCTTCTTACTCTTCCAAAGAGTACCTAATACATTTGGTTAATACTCTTCAGACAGTGGCTACATTTCCATGGTGCTGTATCTAGCTGGTAGGCATTTCGGAAACCTTTAAAAATTACCAGTCCTCTCTTTGAAGATTACCACTATCACTGCCTGGTTTGGGTTTTTTATTTTGAAAAAAATACTTCCTTGCTTGTGCATGCTATTTGTAATATCAGTATTTTTCTCTCTTTTTCTCTTGGTGCCTGTATTCCCTTCAGACCATGTAGAGGTGGCCCATTTTGATGCCCAAGATTGTTCAAATAGTGAATAGGTTTTGCACACATGACCAAGTTCTTTCTCTTTGATTCACTTTTTACTTCAAATTTTGTTTGCAAAACACTAGCAGTACTTCATGTGTTTTTTTTGCCAGGACATGTCAAACAGTCCATTTGTTCTGAGACTACACTGAGTTTCTTCTTAAAAATGTGGCTTTTTCAGACTTGTAAAAAATTGGAAGGAAATAAAGAAATAAGAAAGGGTAGAAGAGAGGGTCATGTCTGGGTCAGCTTTCTTTCTCTTTTCGGCACTGGTTTTAAGGTTATACCCAACAGCCAGTGTCCCATGCAGTTGGATTCAGACAAACACATGGACAACGTTTTCTTTCCCAGAGAGCTAGCAGCCCTGATGTAATGGCAACTTTAAAGAAAGAGGTAGGGGACCCAGAGGGCAGTGTTTGTTCATGCTTCCAGTACATATGCCTCACTCACAAGTGTAAATACAGGCAGTAAATATTCCATCAGTCTATAATTTATATTTAGATCTCTGTTTCTTTCTTGAGACTATTAAAACTGCATCCTTGTCCCTGCCAGCTGTGCCTATATTTTTTATCTGTTAAATGTCCTTTGTTTTCCTCCTTTGTTTACTTTTACTATCACTGCCTGCCTGCTATTACGAATCCTCTTGATCAGCTCTTTTTCTTCTGTCCTTCCATCACTCAGCCTCATATTCCAAACTGATGTTATTCACTAAACTTTCCTCTTCTACAAGCCCTTTTCCCCTCCTCAGATAGGAATTACACTGGTGACCTTACAGAGATTGGTAAAATACCCCTGAGGCATGGGCTGGCTGGTTCATTCTGCTGTTCAACAGCTCCAAGTGTCTAGACAAGTCTGCACAATTAGCAGCAAGAGTTTTGGCGTAGGGAGAAGTCAAAATGCAGAATATGGTGCATGTTATAGCCTCATCCACCCTGCTTCTGCCTCCCCATCCAGGAATGGTAGGTGACACAGTATATAGCATTAATTCTGCTAGACATGCAGGAACTCTTTCTTTACCTTCTGGGCTTCCAGAAGGAACTAAGGACAGACTAATCTATCCTTTCGCCAGTCATTATAGCCATCTCTTATCATTACTCAATGATCTTTTCTTTCAAAAACTGAACATAGGCTCAGTTCTTCACATGACCATACAAAATATAAAAAAGTGCTAAAGGATGTTGCACAACCGTTCCAATAGAAATATCTACAAGGTAATCATCTACATCTGAACAAGTAATCTAGACTTCCCATGTAGTCAAAGACGAGAAGGCAAGAAGTGATTCATCTTGCAAAGTAGAGAGCTAAAATACGTTAGATGATTCACATCATGAGTGTGCTTATTTCTCTTCATTGACTGTACTTGGAGCTAGTTCAGACAGAGGTATCTACATTGCAGATGCTTAAAGTTGGGTGAAAGAGTCCTGATTAATTAGCTGTATTTTGGATAAATTTCCTAAGTTTGGGGATTTCTGAGAAAAGATAATCAAGATCTTTGATAGTTATGAGAAGGAACTTATATCGAGCTAAGGAAATCATGTGCTGGCTCTTTCTCTAGGGTCTGCCTCTTTTGTTAATCATAAACAGGAACAATTCATGTTTCCTTTTATTCAGAGATAACAGCCAATGGGACAGAACTGCGTGTTTCTGATGAAATAACTTTCCCTGGGATTGAAGCATCCAGTAGCCAAAAGTCTGCAAATTAGTTCTTGTCTCCTCTTTGGCAGCACTGGATATTCCTCTGTAACAGAGATGTTGGATATTTCATTTGCACACTTAATGTATTCTTATCATGCATGTACTTGCACTTGTGCCCATCTTTCTTGAAGTCTACACCAGACAGATTCCAAGTCTTCTGTTTTGGCTAGCTGGTTCCTCCAGTTAGTTATTTCTCAGTATTATCTGTGTCTAAATTGTCACTATTTCACTTTGCAAATAATAAGATTATAATCAGCTGTGTAACTGCCCTTCTTCATTTCAAGGATTCTCATCACCTTGTAATGAGTTAACTAGAGCATGCTTCCTGCACCAGCCAGCTGAGGGGGTTTTCTGGACATACCTGCTAAAAGAGAATGGACTAGTAAAGCAGAGAGGTCTGTTGTTGTCCTTCTGTAATTTGTCATTTCCTAAAATAACTGCCCTTCTTGAAGGACACAGTTGAACTTCTCCTACAGTTAGAAGCCATATTTGGTGAGATGCCGAAAACAAAAGGCCCTGCTGGAGTACTTTGAAGTGCAAGTGCTGTGATAACACACCATAGCTGAAGGAGACTTCCGTAGGAAAAGTGTAAGGATCCCTTCAAGGGCAACTCAACAATAAGATGATTAAATCTAAAGTATTACAACTAGGTCATGGGGAATAAGGTCAGAGATGCAAGGCTTTTGTATTGTACAATGAATGTGAATAAGAGTTGAGTCGCTGAAGATAGTAGTAATAAAAAGTGTGTTATCAGAACTAGTTTGTTACACAAACTAGCTGACACATCTCAAGGGTCAGCATGGGTATTTCAAGCATGAAAATCTGCTGAATGGATGATACACTGATGATAAAGTATAAAGTTGCAAATGATGCTTAATGATGGTTGAAAGGACTGTGCTCTCTTTATATATGGTTGGAGTTGTCAGTATGGAAGATCTACAGAGACACACTCACATCATAGTCACACAAGGGGAAAAGAAAACAAACAAGCCCTCCTGCTATCATTATAAGCCATAAAATCCACTGGTAGCAATGCACTTTCTTTGCAAGCCAGGGGTCTTCCTTCAAAGCAGCATGGAGACAAACAAGGAGATGAAAAGGGGGTAGAGAAGCAGATCATGTTCTTGTTAGTTTAATGATTTATGTCCAGGTTTGTTTGTCTTTGGTGTGATTAATTGCTTCCAATTATCTCCCACCACAAAGTCTGCTCTGTATAGAAAAGATATATCCCTGTGGGTGGGATCTCTTATCTTTGAATGAATCAACCCTGAAAATGTCCTGGTGATCTTGTGTCTGACATATTTTTGCTTGAATGGGAGAGACTATTAGAAATTAAATCACAGGAAGCAATTTAGGAGGGAGAGTTACAAAGGAATCCAGCCAGATTTTTTGTTCTTTTTTCAGAATCTTCTAATATTGAGTGTGGCCCTAATTCTTGTGCACCTTTCCACACTCCTTACTCCTTGTTTTAATTACTGCACATGTCAAAAGCACAACTGCCCTGTATTCAGTCACCTGATTACAAATGTGGGAAAAGAAAGAGGCAGCTGACTGTATGGAGTCAACTGGAGCCTGGTCTTGAACCAGAGATCACAGAAGTCTGGATGTGGCACTGGGTGATATGGTTTAGTGGTGATGTAGGTAGGCGGTTGGACTGGATGATCTTGAAGGTCTCTTCCAACCTCGATGATTCTATGATTCTATGAAGCTGTGCTATCCCCCTCCTTACATGGGAGGACCTGTTATTGCTGAACTCTGGAGTCTAGGAGACAATAATCAAGACTGGGAAATCAGGTGAGAAACATGCCATCCTTTTGTGTGTTGTTCATGGCATTTCTGCTCGCACCATGAGATCAGATCAGTGTCTTGCATGGTTAGTGGTGATGTTCTCAAGTAGATGCTTGTTGCAGAAATTTGTGACCCCGTAGATATAAAGAGGTGGATTGGCAAAACTGCTACTTCATTTCTCATACACTCTTGAAGGAGGGGAAATGGACCAATGTAGCTGCATTGTTTTCTGGTTTTTACATCTGCTTTGACTGTGCTCTGAGATGTGATGAGGAATGAGCCTGTTACAGGTGACTTTACCTTGTTTATTCTGGAAATTTCTCAGTATTTTACTGTTACTTCTGGCTTTTCCACTGACCTACATTTATCTTTGCTTTTGCCCTTCTACTAGGCATGTAGCAACTCTTCTCTGGATGTCTTGTCTCCCTCACCAATCCAACCTTCCCTCAAGGTTCTGTTCATTCACTTTTATCAGATAATATGAACCATATAAATTCACCATGAATTGGGAATTTTCCATTTGCTTTATATCAGGAAGGTGCATCTGTAGTGTAACAGGATTGTATGTCAAGTCTGATAAGGAGACTAGAACTTCTCTGTTTCACTCCCAAATGTGTTACAGGCCACATTCTGACTCTGGTAGGAAGACATTTGAATTTAACTCAGGGTAAAATTTAGCCTGTAGTATAACCTTCCTGTCAGAGCCAACAATTTACTATCTATCTAGTTTGTGGATAGCATGAAATTAAGCAGAACCACTATCCTGAACTGTAATAAAATCTATTGACATCCAAACTATGTATTATGCATATGTAGTCTATTATCCTGAGGCAAAAATGCAGAGATTTGGCAGCAATCTAATGAAAGAAGGCAAAAGAAATAGGATTTAAATAAAAATCTGCAAAAGGACAGAAAAGGTACCTGATAGCCGAAGGGCTGGTTCTCTTGAAGATCTGCTGCAAGGAAGTGCAATTCTGGGAGCAGGAAGAGGAGTTATGGGAGCATGATGAGGAAGATTAAGGGGAAATAGTTTGGGGACTATGAAGGATGATGATTTTTGTTAGGAAATGGGTGTCAGGGCTGCAGGACATGATGATGTGTCGGCAGTCACAGCACAAAATGAATCTGTGTGATGGCACACCAGGGTGAAGAGAAGGAAGAAACAAATGGTCTTCCACAGTGGGCCTTGAGATGAAGTGCCTGAAAGGGATCAATGCTCCTGATGAGTAGGACAGGGCTACTACATTGGTTTAAGGAAGAATTCTGTTTGGTAATTTTACCAGTTCTGACCAGCTGGAACAATGCAACAATTCCTCCTTTGCCAGCCAAAGGCTTCATGGTCGGACTTTGAGTTGACACCAAGATTACATTAAAGAGTACAAACAGCAGACTAGACAAAGAGAGACTTAACTAGCTCCCACAGGAGTGGGGGCAGCTACAAATATCCAGACCTTGTGGATCTCTAGGAAAGTGTATTTGTAGTCTCTCTCCAGACTGCTGCCTGCCATCTTAAGAATATTTTTCTTTTTTTTTTTTTTTTAAAGACTCTTAGCAACAGCACAAAGGACAAAGTGTTGAGATCCCATCATGGAGAGAAAAGGCTAACTGTCTGAAGAAATTTTTTTCTGCTTTTTTTTATCACAGCTCTTGCTAATCACTTTTTTCCATCTAACTTACTTATTTAAAAGTTAACAGTCATCAACATTACCATCCTTAATCTAAAACGTGTCAACATGCTGGAACCTACTGGGATTTTACAATTTATTTTTAATGTGTAAATTGTCTTTGAGAATTAAGGGTACTGTGATGCTCATAAAAAGCATATTCTCGCTATCACTGGAGAAATAGAGCTAAATAATAAATTAAAGCCTTTGTACAAAAACATTAATTCTTTGCATACATTTGTTTTTAAATCTCCCTTGTTTGTGAACAGTGATAAAAAAATATTCTGCACAATTTTTTTTGATAGTGAGATGAGAAAATATAATAGGAAAGTAAAATTAAATTATATTTCATTACTGATGACAACCTGAATAAAACATGGAGAGAGCATTATCAGACTTCAAGAACTTCTGGCACCTTGACAACAAACAGAACAAATCTATATCCACTTAAAAGCTCCCACACATTAAAGTACCCCAAAATAATCATCTCTCTTTTCTCTAGCTGCAAACTAGATGAACTGGCAGTGAACAAAAGGAAAGCATTTCCTCTTGAATTTTTCATAAGGGCTGTGTTTCAAAAGAACCATATCACATAGTCTTCATTACTTCACTTCATACCAGGGCACACCCCAGTGCTGTACTTAAAAATCTTAGAAACCTCTTTGGGAAAAAGAATCCCTGGGCACCCAATTTCAATCATATGCGGACTTCATCAAAACTGACCTAGATCAGGAGTAAACAACGAGGACATGATGTTCTTACTGATACGTGGTCTTTTGTTTGCTCTGAATGCAACCACATGATGAAATGCAGCATAGTACCAAAAGTTAGATAGCAATCCTTTAACCAACCAGGCAGCTCAGAACTTCAACGTGGCCTTCACTGTGTTCCCAATGAATTTTTCTTCTTTTTTTTTTTTGTTTTTGCAAAACACATACAGGTAACCCCTACACAGATTTAGCAGATGGCTGTAGGATCCTTCCACTCTGCTCGGTACTGATGAATAGTTCATCTCAACTGAGTATTCCTGTGGAGTATCTAAAATAGTGCACAGCCAACTTTACAATCATAACTCATCAACTTTTAAGTCTTTAAGTAGTAAACTGTAAAAAGTCTCAGCTGCCTCTGAGAAACCAGGAATACCTCTAAATAGCAGATTATATGACCCACACTCCTCTGTCTTCACTGCTAACTTGTCTTTCCCGGCTTGAGTATTTATCTTCCTGATTTTATTTTACTTTGGGTATAAACCTACAATGCATCTCCTTTAAGGTAAGGCCTTCCTTTCATTTATGTTCACAAAGCTTAGCACAATGGTAGCCTGACAAGGCAGTAAATGAGCTGTGAAATCAGAGAAAATGGGAAAATGGATCAAAATTACCTGAATTAAGAGATTTGGAAAACATGGATAGGAAAATGGAACAAAACAGGAAATACAAATTAGCAAAATCAGTAAGTATTCAGTACTACATGAAAGAACAACTTGGACAGTACAATTCTAAGAAACTGTACAGGAGCTAGCAATGAGATATGGCAGAAAAATAGGCCAGTGCTTAGGTAAACATCATTCTCCATAGTTCTGGGATATGATTTCATATTTAAGTGTGAAAAAAGGAAAAATCATCTAAAGAGTTACCCAAAAGCATATGTTAAAAGCTTTGAGAAATACATAAACAGCAAGAAAAATGAATAAAATTAAGAATGTGTATCTTGGCTAAATATTCAGTATAGAGAGGAATAAACAAGAAGGTGAGAATTATTTAGAATAGCTCTTAAGAATATAAGTGATATGATGAAATTAAGCTCAAATTAGTATAAAATGAGGGTAATTCAAACAAAACCTGATGAACTGATGTTTTGAAGAACCATATACCCAGAGGAATGGTGAAACCATTTGAAAATTTACAGAACATAAATAAATGTACAACAGGGAACTTGTGTACTGATGGAGAGATATATGTATTTATTCATCCATACCATCTATTTATTAAAGTGTTTTGGCTGAAGAAACATGAGGCAAACCTTTCTTTCCTCACGTGGCAAAAGCAGGTAGTACTGTAATCAGCATTAGACCATCACCAGCAGATTAGCACTTGAGACATGTAGCCCAAACGGGGGACAGAAATGATGGATCTAGGAAGTGATTGATTTTTGAACCAATGTGTGCGGGAGAACCTGCTAGGAATAATATAAGCAGATATGTGGTCATGACTAGTGACAGGAGAAGGATCTGTAAATAACAAATTGAGCTCCCAGGATCAAGCAATAAAGGTGCTAAAGTCTGGCAGGCTTTCCCAGGGCAATACATCACAATGAGAGTTTAGGAAGAGTTTGGGGGGTTGACGATTTTGTATTTTATTTCTTTTTTCTTTTACTTGAAAATGCAACACACAAGTCCAAGATATTTATTCCAGAGAAACCCCTGTGTAAATTTCAAAGCATAAATTTAGCATTTTCTCTGACCAAAAAAGCATAAAGAACTGAAAGACAGAGTGACTGTCAAGTACCTGTTCCCATACCACCATTTCTAATCTGGCCACATTTACAATGTCGCAATCAGAAGGAACATTTAGCACTGCCCATAGAGCCCCTCGGCATCCTGATCCTCCCCTTCCATCATCCATACCTCCACACAGGTTCTTCAGGGTGGCTATCAAGAGATTGTCACTGACTTCATCTATTTTGCAATAAAACCTGTATGAAGAAATCAGTTTTGTACTGAGACAGCTAGCTTGGATTTTTGGCATTTGATTGCTCTGTGGTCTGGACCCCTTCCAGGAATGCTCTTGTTCTCCAGATTTGTGTGCTGTGGATTTGCTAATGACTCAATTTCTACCCGTGTTTGTTTCTAGAGGAGAATAGGCAGCACTGGTTGCTGCTGTAGTTTATTGAAACAGTGGAAGAAATTGTGGCTTGGAAAAGATTTGTGGTCAATGAAAGCCTGTACCCTATGAAAAAACTTAGGTTGACCCAGCCTGGCACTGAAAGGGACTTTTGACCACAGTGGGCTCAAAGCTAAGGATGTGATTCCTCTGCTTCATGGCACCTGGAGGTCAATAACAGCTATACTGAAATTGAAGCCATTGTCCCAGATGAAATCTGCCTTTCCCCGTCCTGTAAGGTACTGTTCTTCATTCTGTGCCAGTGACACTTCTGTAGCCTCCTAGCCAAGAAATCCCAGCACGCACTTGAGGGATGAGGCAGAGATGACAAATGAATCAATATCATGTTGTCATTTTACAGGTGTTAACTAGGGAATTTAAAAGATCATCACTATCCTCATCCCTGCTGCTTTCCTGAGTCTAACCAATGTCCAGTCTCAGCTACTGTCTTCACATGTTGCTATGTCTTCAAATCTTTGTGGGACAAGTAAAGATTTAATTAGGGTATAGGTACTCATATAGATAAAGGCTCAGTGAAACATAACCTAAAGTTGGAACCTAGTTTTCTTGGGGGACTGACAATCCCAGTTTCAGTAAGGCAGAATGAACTATTTTAACTAATCTTGCATAGACTAGTTGGAATATTATTTGATAGCACTCACACCATTAAAGTTCCTTGTCTTGCCTAGTGCACTGGCTATATTAGATGGTACAGTGTTTTATGGAAGGCCATTCTTGCAATAAAGATCATTCTTTGGAAGCTTTTGAGAATGTTTTAGACAAATATACATCAAGAATAGACTGGATAGGATCATAGAATCACTCTGGTTGGAAAAGATCTTCAAGATCATTGAGCCTAACCATCGACCCAGGACTTCCAAGTCCACCAACTGAGAACTGATACTTCCATCACTAGAACTGATACTTCCACAGAACAGACGTAGGAAACAGATGAGTTCCAGAGGTTTTCTCCTGTCTAATTTTCTGTTATGAACTGAACAAACTACACCTGGAAACCAGACAACTCAGATGCCCCACAGAAAGGCAAACCAGCAGGAGTCTAGTAGACAGCTTTCATGCAATTTAGAGACTGGAAGTCAATATTTTGAGAAGAAGCAAGAGAAAAAATAGCATTAGGAGATGGGAAAACAAAGCCACATGGATTGCAGTATATTCACTGGAATGCTTGGGGTCTACAGTAAGTGTGTTTCATTCAGCTTTTTCCTCAGGAAGAACTTCTTTACTGTGAGAGTGACAGAGCACTGGAACAGGCTGCCCAGAGAGGTTGTGGAGTCTCCTTCACTGGAGACATTCAAAACCCACCTGGATGCGTTCCTGTGTGATGTACTCTAGGTGACCCTGCTCTGGCAGGGGGGTTGGACTAGATGATCTTTCAAGGTCCCTTCCAACCCTTAGGATTCTGTGATTCTGTGATTCCTGTAAGATCCTTAATTAAGAAGTTCATTATTACCTAGTAAATGAGGGTGGTAAATGGTCAGTATTAAAGATGGGGTAACTTATCAATACAAAAATGAGGTAAAGGCAATCAAACATTATTCTTCTTTAAGGCTTGTTAATGACCCAAGACAAATGTGTTGATCCCCAAAATCAAAGTAGAAACCACACAAGTGTCAGTAAGAGTCCCTATGCTACCAGGCAAAGTACAGAGAATAAAGATGACTTCATTTTTTCACAGAATCACAGAATCACAGAATCACAGAATCTAAGGGGATGGAAGGGACCTCGAAAGATCATCTAGTCCACCCCCCCTGCCAGAGCAGGGNTCTAGGTGACCCTGCTCTGGCAGGGGGGTTGGACTAGATGATCTTTCAAGGTCCCTTCCAACCCTTAGGATTCTGTGATTCTGTGATTCCTGTAAGATCCTTAATTAAGAAGTTCATTATTACCTAGTAAATGAGGGTGGTAAATGGTCAGTATTAAAGATGGGGTAACTTATCAATACAAAAATGAGGTAAAGGCAATCAAACATTATTCTTCTTTAAGGCTTGTTAATGACCCAAGACAAATGTGTTGATCCCCAAAATCAAAGTAGAAACCACACAAGTGTCAGTAAGAGTCCCTATGCTACCAGGCAAAGTACAGAGAATAAAGATGACTTCATTTTTTCATCCTTGACTGTCCAATGTGGAGACTTATTGCCAGGCATGTGTGAAAAAGCTTGTGTTGCTGCTGGTTGTTACACCTGATTTTGTAAGAAGGAGCTTCAATCCTAAGGGCTGTCAGTTTGGCACCTATAATGAGCATGATACTGATTTCAAAAAGAAATCTACTAAAAAAAAAAATAAAATGACAGGCTAAACTTTGCATCTCTATAAGCAGAACTGTTGATCTCCCAAGATAGTGTTCCCAGCCCACACACCCCTCACACTACCATGTGCTGCTGCTTCTTTTCTTTTTGTCCTTAATCTTCCTTATTACATTTCCTTGGTAGAAATTCCACTGTGGACACTAGCAATAGACTTACCCTGATGCTGCTCATCACAATCCCCTGTGACAGCTTAATATCTCATTATCAACATTAATAATAAACGTGTGTTTCTCTGAATATGCAATGTGAAAAATTAATATATATATATATGGGACTTCACACTGCATTTATTTGAATGTGTAATAGGTGGTATAAATGCAGACTCAAAGTGCTGTGAGTGAAGGACACGATTGGCATGCAGAACCAGGCTTGGTGGAGAGCTGTGACATAGACTTCTTGTGTGCCTGAGGGTAAGTTATTTGACCTCATGCACGCTCTTTTCCTTGCTTTTTAAATCCCTCTTGCACCTTTAATGAATGAATTAAATTTAGTGTGCTACAATATTACAATGTTTACATAAATAGTCCAACTGATACTGACATCTTAGTCTTTATATGAACATTGGATAGTTACAACTACAAACTGATAAATACACATCCTAGTTCGAGAGCACCAGGATAAAAATTTTGTGTACTCTCCTGAGCCCATTTGGGAGACACAACCCCACCAGCTGCTGCAGCCTGGGCATGAGGCAGTGACCATGGGGGAAGCAGCTGTGCTTATGGGGAGGGGAGGATGGGTGAGGTGACCCCAATGGCAGTGCTCCTACCCATGATGCTCAGTATAAAATGGGTCCTCGGAGACCCCTCTGCTGGCTCCCGTGGCTGGGGGGTGGTGGGACTGGATCACCTCTTGCCATCCCTCCCTACACTGCTGGTGTTCCTGCCTCCTGTTTACTTGCTGGAGAAGAACATTGCACACAGGAACACACCACCTTCCCCCGCTTCCTTGAGTAGGACCAGATCTGCTGCTCCAAGGTGGTTTTTTTGCGACTGTACCTCCAAGTACCCCCATCTGCTGCCCAGTCCAGTTTGGGACTTCTCCAATCTGGACATAATTACCATCTGGGAACTGTGGGTTCCATATTTGCATATTCATNATTAAAATTGTTCTAGGTTTTTTCCAACCTCAAAGTCTCTCTCCCTTAGTCCCCTGTTATCTTCCCCTGGGAGGGTGGTGGTGGGGATAACAGAGAGCATCTGTCACCTGGTTATTGGCCAAACTTGTGGCGATATAGAAATAAAACATCTGATATTTGCATTTCAGAGGATATGTATTTAAGAATAGTTAATTGATTATTTTTCCTTTACATGCTGCCTAATGATAAATATTACTTTTTGATGAAAGTAGACTTTTATTTTTATTCTAATATATTTTATTTCTTTGAAAGTTGCTATTTTTGAATGAATGGAAATATTTAATGCAACTCAAGTACCAATAGCTGACGTACTATCAAAACCAGTTTCATAGATGATAGAATAAAAAAAAAGGCAGAACATTCTTGTCATAAAATAAAAACAGGGCATGAAAGCAGGTCTTAAAAAAACTAATTTCTGGTTTTAATTTCCGATAATATTTTTGTTATTTCAGTTTCTAGTAACCAGAGTTGTAAAGGTTTTAGAACTGCCTGTAAAAATTAGTGATCAAAAGGACCACTCCTGCTGTGATGGAAGACATGCTGGTGGAAATAAATGCATATTCATAGTAGGGGATTCTGGAACTCCTCAAACACTATTACTGAGGAAAACTCCTTCATCCATGCCAAAGGCATATTGCAGCCCAAGGACAGGAGACAGTGCTAGCAAAACCATATGTACTTGGGTGAGTAGCCAGCAATGTGCTTACGCTTCAAGCTAAATTTCACAAGAAAGAACAAAATTAACAAAACTTGCAGAAGGTCAGAATATCTGAAAATAATTGTTTATTTTCTAATATAGATTGATAGTAGATACATTAATCTTAGCAACCGTATTCTGACCTCAGTTTATCCTGACTGTCAAAATTTATGAAGAGAACATGAGTGCAAAAAAGATATCTAAACTCATGGAGAGTATCTAGAAAACAATAGAATTAAGATGAGAAAATGTCTCTGACAGCTGTGTGTCCCTAAGCATTTCCCAAAGCAACTTGTCATATGAAGCAGCTCTTGCATAAAGTTAAAAAAAAAAATGAGACTATGGCATCTACTGTCTAGAAAGGAGTCCAGTCTAGAAAGAAAGGTCTATTTGTGCTTAAAGTGTTATGAAACATCAAAACAGAGTGGCAAATTTTCAAAACATGGAGGAGAATATGCAGAAGAAATGCCAGCATCAGGTATTTTGTCTGCTGTCCTATGGGAAAATAAAAAACAAGTGGTTCAAAGTACAGTAGAAACTCTTTTTCAAGCATTAATATGCAGTATTGTTTAGTCCTTCACTGAAATATAAACTCAGTAGCTCCAGTCTCATTTGAAAGATGACAAAAGCAAAAGAAGTTTTTCCATTTACTGAGTTAAACAGTCAGGAAGGTAAAACTCTTCTCCACAGCCCAGATCTCTTCCCCACCCTTTTGAATTCAGTCTAAATATGAAGCTATCATTGCTCTTTGAAATTGAGTCTGCAAGAAATGAAAGTTAAACGAGTGCAAGTGAATCTCATGAAGAAAGGACTGAATATAAACAAAACATTGTTTTGAAGTTGTTGCTTTTCTTACTGAAGAACATTTCTCCTCTAAACTGAAACTCAAATCTAAAACTGTTTTCGGAACAGGAATGTCTTCAGAAATGTGCCAGAATGAGAATATGCCACTTCTAAGATTTACACATCAATTTGTCAGGAAGCATCTATATGGTCAATCAACTGTAATTACAAATATGTCTAATGCAGAAATACCTTAAAAATCCATGCTTTAGAAGCCATGGGATTGGAAGAGGTCTTCAAGCAATAGGATCAGAGAAAAAAGAACAAGGATTGTTGGCTTGGAATTACTCTTCAGGGACATGCACAAGCTTCTGTTTCCCTTAATTTAAGTTCCTAAATAACAACTAAAATTATACTACTTACATGCCCAGTTGGTGTGGAATTGTCCTTTTTATGGGACATTTGAAATAGCTTTATCTGTTAAAACTAACTTGGCATCCCAGGCATAAGTACATCCAGGGCTGAGATGCAGCTATCCAAAGCAGATACTCAATGTCCTACAGAACAGAACCATTCTCCTCTGGCACAGAACCAACTCCTACAATGTGCCACCTTCTCTCTTCTCTTGCTTTAGAGAACTGGAGAATTCCCAAAAATATTTCCTACATGTTCGTATCCTTCTGCTCCTTTCTAAGATCCTTGGAAGACTGGTTTCAAACTTACTGTCAGTGGCCTCCCACTAATGTCAAAATCTTGTTAATTCATATGATGATTTGCCTGTGTCCTCACACCTGGAAAGCCTCAAACTGAAACTGGCTCAATTTAATCTTCATTCCTTTTCTTAAACTTTCTTTAATTGACAGAATTTTCATAGCCTTGTTTAGACAGTAGAATCAGGAATGCAGAGCTTAAACTTGCTGAAAAAGGACTAAGCTCAAAAACTACTGCAGTATAAACTTGGTTAGAGTCTCTGAGTATCAATCTGTTATGAATATTAACTAACAAAGATTATAACCCTGGTTTTGCCAATTTCTGTTCTGCTTCATTCAGCCCATGCAGAGTATATTGAGATCTCCATCCATCCATGAAACCCTGGAATGTCTTGCTGGCTGGTATTATTAACAAATGAAAAGCATCAGAAAGTGCAATTCTTGCTAAAGAGACTTTTATAAAAGATAAAACTAATGTAAATTTTTTACTTGGTTGCCCAAGGATCAAAGTTTCTCCAATTGTCTCTCTGTCTGTCCAGCTGTCTGTCTAATGGTTCCACCTCCTCTACTAGAAATTACTTCTTAACCTAGTAGCCAATGCCAACCTTTCTTGCCAAAGGAGTCAATTTACAAAAATATTTCAGTTCTTGCATGATCCGCCATTCTTTTTGAAGATCAGCACATCTGTAATAGAGAGAAAGTTCAGTTAGCACCACACTGAGGGAGAAGATTTAGGGCAAGCTAATAGCTCTTTTCTGTTTGATCTGTCTTGGCAACCAGTTTTTGTGTGTAAGGGTGCCAATCTGCATATGTATTATTGGGAATCAACTTCAGCACATGTTAACTCTTGCCCAGAGAGCTGTAGGTGAGCACTGAAGAGACCTGACAGAGCTTTGAAAAGAGAATGGGGACATCAAAAATATGTTAAGCAGGAGAACCCAGTGTTTTATATAAGTCCATAGAGATCAGGCTGAGTGAACTGCAGCTTAATACTAAATTAAATGAAGGTTAAAATACCACAGATTATATAATGATGATGCTTAAGCATGTTTGTCTTGTGTCTTGATGTGCTATTGATAGGAATCATTTTACTATAATGCTAGTACATTGGGTTGAAGAACATATATTAAAGACTCAAGGAAAGACAAAACACATCCCACACTTTCACCTTACAGAAATTCATAGGCAGAGCACTGTGCATTTTAGGTCTACACTACCTGCTTTATCCTAACCATCTTTATTAATTACATCAAACCTTCCCCTAGCATTGTGAGGAAGTTTGTCATGTGTAAAAGGTGTTAACTCACATGCAAATCACATGAAATGCAGATAAGTATGATGAGAATTTCAAAGTCTCTTTGTGAATGCACTGGCTGAGCAATACTTTAGATGACCCTCAGGTAACTTCTTAACACAGAACCTAAAGTTCCTGTTAAAACACACAGGAGTTTTCTGTGGACTTGCTGTGGGGTCAGGACCATAGTATGTGCTTACTGTTTGGGCTGTGATAGCACTAGGAAGAGGTACCTGCTCCTTTCATCCCATTCTCATGCAGAAGGCTGCTCTGCTCCTGTTTTCCCTCTCAGATTCTGTGCCTATGGCACATTTATTCTGGTGCTGACAAGCCAAGTACTCTGTGTCATGGGAGAATCTGGTATGCAGGCTATTGCAAGACTTGTATCAGACAGGGCACTGGTCCTACCAGTCAATATGGCAAGGATACCAAGCGCTTCAGTGGACAAAGATAGAAAAGTAGGAAATATGAACAGTGTCTTTTATTTTGCATGTTATTGGAAAAGGAAAAAAAGGAAAAAGATGAAAAATTAGTCTAGAGGCGAATCAAGACAGACATGTCTCCCAGGAATAAAGTAAAAAACTGAAAATCAGGACCCATACAAAACATTTCATTAAAAGGCAAAGTTAATTTCATCTTAAAAGCATCATCTAAACTGTTGGAGGAAACCATTTCTGTTCTGGATTGGCACTTTATGCCATTGTTTTCTTAATGATGGTTACAGAGCAAACGCACTCAGCAGGTCTTTCTCTGCTGGCTTGGCACTTCTTGGATCCCCCTGGATCCATAAGTGCAGCTCTTATTCATCCGTCCTGAACACAAACAGTTGTATGCAGCAGAGCTCGGCCTTCACAGAAAACAATAAATGCTTTTAAAAATGTGCTGCTTTGGTCTGAATGCTGGTTAGATAAGTCTGCTCTGGAGCCAAAGGACACTTGATGATAGCCTCACATAAGCCTGATGTTCTCTTTTAGCTACACAAAGTAAATGTTTGGTTTTGTGCAAGGCACCAGAGTAACTGCTGTGGAAACTGGTGTCTTCATTCTCTTCATAGAGATCTGTTGAGACAGCAGAGCAAATTTTCTTACAGTACTTTCTTCTGCAGTGAAAGGTTTCTATATGTTTCTCCCACCTTCTGTGGCCCAGTCAATCCATGCATTGAACTTTGTGAGAAGAAAGACCTATTCTGGCTTTTGTTCTGTTGAAACTTGTGCATTTAAAACCAACCTGAACTTAAAACACTTTGCATGAAAAACTCAATATTCATTAGAAAATAATGACTTCTGATCACTGAAGACCTCAGTGTCCTCAATCTACAATTTCCTAGACAGAAAGTTCTGGAAAGGGCACAGATTCTAATTCACCTATAACATGCCTAACTAAAGCTAACCTGCATACAAACACCAGGCTAAAGGTTAATCCTTATTTGGAACAGATCTGATGGAACATGAAAATGTTAGTAATGTTTATCATGCTCTGTGTGACAAAGCTCTAGCTGGAATATCACAGTTACCAGTCTCATCTATTCTGAGTGAGGTGCTATTAATTGATCCCTCTGGACTTACTCTGTCTGTGAGTCTACTTCAGGCATTGATTTGTTCATTGCCTTCATCTACATTATTTCAACTCTGAGTATTTCTTTCCAGATAATAAAGTGGTTACAAGTTTTAAAGTCAATTATAGCCCTACATATGGAACAGTTAATACAAAAAAAACCCCAAACAGATCATTTAAAAGGTAGCTCTGAACATAATTTATAACATGCCTTCCATATTTTGATTGACTGCATCTTGGGATGCTTAAATTTGAAACAGATGGTCAGGTGATTTGAAAATCACTCAAGGAAATCTGGAAATTAGCTCATAGCAGCACGCAGGAATATCTGCTAGATTGAAAAGGGAAAAAAGATGGGACTGCTGATTAGGCTGGAGTAAAAGAGACTACAATAGATGTTTGGTTCCTTAGACTGGAAAGAATCATTTTCTGGGTTGTGAATGTAGTATTCACCATGATACATACTTAGGAAGAGAGAGACACATTCTGACAGGCAATGCTTAGTTGCAGTCAGTTTCAGATCAGTGCCAATATAGAAACAGGAAATGTATCTTATAAATAAACATGACTAAATGCATGAAGACTCCAGGAATTTTAAATGACAGTTAAAGTGGCACCTTGTGGTTCATCGTATTTGATCCCACTGTGTCAATGTCACAGTGGCAGCTGGTATCAAGTATCGCTGGTGGGGAAGAGGATAATAAGCTGCTCATCTCATCCTTGCCATCTTTACTAACCAAGTTATTCATATTTATGGGAGGTGGAAACTAGGACAGTGGTTCTGAAAAGTAGAAAAAAGAAGTGATGCCTAGGTTCACTACACTCAGATCGTGCCCTCAAGTAAAAAAGTTAAGGTGTTTCAGCAGCAGGTAGGGAAGAAGACAATAGCATTTATCCCTCCATAGGAATGCCATTCTTCTCTCAATTCTGATCTATGATCACAGAATCACAGAATCACAGAATCTAAGGGGTTGGAAGGGACCTCGAAAGATCATCTAGTCCACCCCCCCTGCCAGAGCAGGGTCACCTAGAGTACATCACACAGGAACGCATCCAGGTGGGTTTTGAATGTCTCCAGTGAAGGAGACTCCACAACCTCTCTGGGCAGCCTGTTCCAGTGCTCTGGCACTCTCACAGTGAAAAAGTTTTTCCTGATATTTACATGGAACCTCCTATGCTCCAGTTTAAAACCATTGCCCCTTGTCCTATCATTAGTCATTACTGACAAAAGCCTGGCTCCATCATCCTGACACTCACCCTTTACATATTTGTAACCATGGATGAGGTCACCCCTCAGCCTCCTTTTCTCCAAGCTAAAGAGACCCAGCTCCCTCAGCCTTTCCTCAGAAGGGAGATGTTCCACTCCCTTCATCATCTTAGTGGCTCTGCGCTGGACTCTCTCAAGCAGTTCCATGTCCTTCTTGAACTGTGGGGCCCAGAACTGGACACAATACTCCAGATGTGGCCTCACCAAGGCAGAATAGAGGGGGAGGAGAACCTCTCTTGACCTACTAACCACCCCCTTTCTAATGCACCCCAGGATGCCATTTGCCTTCTTGGCCACAAGGGCACATTGCTGGCTCATGGTCATCCTCCTGTCCACCAGGACCCCCAGGTCCCTTTCTCCTACACTGCTCTCCAGCAGGTCAGCCCCCAGCCTGTACTGGTGCATGGTGTTGTTCTTCCCCAGATGCAAAACTCTGCACTTGCCCTTGTTGAATTTCATTAAGTTTCTCCCCGCCCAACTCTCCAGCCTATCAAGGTCTCTTTGAATGGCAGCACAACCTTCTGGTGTGTCAGCCACTCCTCCCAGTTTAGTGTCATCAGCAAACTTGCTGAGGATACATTCTGTACCCTCATCCAGGTCGTTGATGAAGATATTGAACAACACCGGTCCCAGTACCGACCCCTGAGGCACTCCACTAGTCACAGTCCTCCAACTAGATTCTGTCCCATTGACTACAACTCTCTGACTTCTTCCCTTTAACCAGTTCTTGATCCACCTCACTACCTGATCCCCAAACCCATACTTTATTAGCTTATCTACGAGGATGCTGTGGGAGACAGTGTCAAATGCCTTACTGAAATAGAGATAAACCACATCTACCGCTCTACCATCATCTATCCACCTAGTTATTTCCTCATAGAAGGCTATAAGGTTGGTCAAACATGACTTACCCTTGGTAAAGCCATGTTGACTGCTCTTAATGACCCCCTCATCCTTGATGTGCCTAGATCTCCTGTCCAACCCTGCCTTAAAGTCACCCCGTTTTGTGTTGTACACACAACTTAATTGAACTGTGTAGCTGACTACCTTGTGTAATGAGAACAAGGCTCCAAACCCCTTCAGGAAGAGTCAAACCTCCCTTTAGCTAGATGACTGCCCCAGCCATTGAGTTAATAGCTGACAAAAGTGCACATCAATGCCTTCTCCTCCATTTAGAGGCCTTAGTCTCCCCAGGCAATGTGTGGTGCCCCTAATATACTCTACCTGGATGCTGAGTGTTCCCATAGTTGGCCAGACCCCTGAAAGTCAGGTGCTGCAATACTTTCCATTAAAAGATTTGACCCTCCTGTCCTCTTCACAGTTCTACACTTGGAGCTGAAATTCTGAATTCAGGAGCTCTGGGATTTCATACAAGGAGCCCACTGGCAGGAGCACAAGAGGTTTGTGCAATGTGTTACAGATGGCAAAGGTAGTTGGCAGCTATAGCATTATCAACAAGGAACCACCCACCATCACTGATGATCCATTTTGGCCTTCCAGCCAACTCCACTAGGTTGATGAGGCACTTGAGGTCATGGTCTAATGTTCTAATGGTTAGGAATATGATGGGATAAAGGTTGGACTTGATGACCCTGGAGGTCCCTTCCAACCATAATGATTCCATGATTCTATGATTCTATGAGTCAGAATTGCTTTCTTTACTGTTAGACTTTATTTTGCTTAAGGAGAGCCCCATGTCTTGTTCAGTTTGTGTGCGAGAGGATACTTTTCTCCATACCCCACAGTGAAATGCCTATGCAAGAATGTTGTGAACACAGCTTAATGTTCATCATTAGCTTGTCAAAAGCCTTGTGGTGGTGCACATGACTTTCAGGAGACAAGGAATACTGATGACCCAGGATGTTACGGAGCTTCCTAAAAACTTTCTGCAGATCAGAAATAGCCACATAAAATGAAAACAGTTTCAAAGGACATTGCTTTTCAGCAACGCCTGGAGACTGGCACTTCTGTGTTATCTCCAGCACTTTGCAGAGCTGCCAGCACAGAGTACAAGTTTGGGTCTGGGTGAAAGACACTTCTCTCCTTAAAAAATGATACCTCTAACATTTGCACTTTGACATCCTCAGCATCAACACCCAGTTGCACTGGCAACGCTCTAATGTATTTCTCATTAGTACTGTATTTTTATTAAAAGTTGGACCGCAACTGTTGGAAATGCGCAAATCAAGTTTTCATCCTCTCCAAAGTATTCATTTCATTGTAATATACACATTGCATTTGCTCATTCATCAGTATTTGAAATCCAGTCTTTAAATTGTCCTATATATGCACATATATTTATAAGTTAATAAAAATATACCCTTTCCACAATTTTTTCTACAATGAAATAGCCTGTGAGCAAATTACATTTTCTTTTTACTGTTTACTCAGCAAAATGAAAGAATATATTGACTGCTAAGTTTCTATGACTTTTTCCTCTACAGCTCAAGTAAATGAACTCCCACTCTTATTAATTTCAAGTATTTTCCTCATTGTCCCATAAATTGTCACTGCAGCTCTGACCTCTGCAAATTTACAGGTAGAAAGAATTAAGACACCTATTTATTTATCATCATTTCCAACACAGCTGTACATCCACACACTCCTCACAAGTTTTCTGCACTGTGGGTATTTCAATCATAAAACCTTGTAGCTGGCATATAAAACCAAATCCATTTCAAGAACTGAATTTCTTAATTAGACGACTGGAGCTATTCTAATGTCCTGTGATCTAGATCTTGCTTCTATTAATCTTTTCCTTACTGTTCTTTAGTTATGTGAGTTGTGCAGTTGTGCCACTGACTTCATCAAAACTGTACATATGGAAAAGGATGCCATGTCATATTGTTTGTTCCCATTTCATTTCTTCAATTATCTGCTGCTGATATGTGAAAGAACCTACACAATTGGTCACTTTGTTAATGAGTAAATGATGCAGAACTGGAAGCAGCCTGGTTCACCCCGCACTGTGGAATGTCAGGTTCTGACTTGGGTCCTTGGACATTCAAGATCAATCAAATGCAGCTCACTGGAGGAATGTAGCTAGTCAACCCTATTAAGCAAGACTGAAGGCTGGATCCTCCAAATCTTACACTGCTGCACAGATCATATGTACTGAAACACATGAGAACCCAATGAGCAAAATTATTTAACTGCACTGATATTTTCAACAAGCAGCCACTACTATGTAAGCAGAGGAAATTGTGTCTTCACTACGAGCTTCACACCTTTTTTCCTGTAAGAAGAGACTTCATAAACTCTTGCATTTTGTTTTTCCATGACACAAAGCATTCTCAATCCCATATAGAGTCTGAATTCAGGCGTGATGCGACTACAGTGATTTAGCAGGAGTCATGGAAAGATCTTGCTTAAGGCAAACTGTTGCAGTTCAAGTTTTTTCTACCTTCCATTGCTCAGTCTCATCAGAATACCTTAACCTCTGAAACAGGAGAAAGCAGATCGTCTATCTAGAATTTATTTTCCAGTAATTTCTTAGATCATTTATGGTCCAATTAGTGTCACTGAACATAAAGATGTCATTTATACAAATTAAGAAGACAGAATAGAACAAAAATATTTTAAATAGACTCATTATTGCAAGAAAGGTAAAAAGCAACAACAAAAAAAGTAACAAATTAAAAACAAGCAAGAGCATTACTCTCATACAGCATGGCAGAGAACTATCTGTTGCTATTAAAAATTAAAATCAAAAATAAATGGTCTAGGGATAATTCAGGTTCCACACAACAGAATTCTAACACTTGCATGATAGCCAGAGCCTATCTCTGAGTAGCAAGGCTACTCTCCTCTTTCTACCTTAACACCTTACCAAACCAAATCACATTTAGGTTTTGAGCACTGATTTCAGAGGATTTAATCTGTATTGTAAGGCTGACACAGGGCTCAGGTTCATGTCCAGACTCACTGTTGCTGACATTTGCCAGCATGTTGGCTAATGCCACAAATGTTGCCAACTGGCTTCTGAGGATAGACATGTGACTGGGGGCACTTGGTCAAGCTCATATTCCACTGCACCAGGCAGAATGAGCACAAATGGTCCGTGGGCTCACAACTGGGCATAGTACCAAAGACAGCCCAGCAGTACTCGGAGAGTTACATGGGATTAGCTTCATGACTAAATGACTGCTTGAGACAATGATCTCAAGGGATGACCATCACAAACCTCACCAGCTTCTGCTAGAGCTGAAATGTCCACGCCTTCACTAACATAAACGTGCAGAAACACACATACGGAAACCAAAAAAGGGCTCCTCAAATGAGGCATTTCACTCACCGCTGGGGAGACCATGAAAGAGCAAATGTGAATGCCAGGAGCTGGTCAGAGCACGGAATATGCTACTGGAGCCACTTGTGGTAAGGCATCAGCATCAATAGAGTAGAAGATGTGGTGAGGACACGGTGTACTACTGTAGCATGCACTGTATTACTCTCAAGTGCATCAATTACACATGAGAGTTTTTCAAAATGCCAGGAAAACTGGCAAACACATTTTTGGTTAGGGTAATAAACTATTTCATCATAATTATATGGTAATAAAAGATTAAGATGAGGACAATATTTTATTTATAAAATGCCTAAACTATTTCAGATGGGAAGGTACAAAGTCTTACTTTTAATCCAGCATACAAAATATTAAAGAAACATCTTTTTTTAATGACCTCATTCTTGAATGTATTCTGCCAAGAATACAAAGTTGTTTTGGGGTAAATTGCTCATTCTAGAGATTTCTGTTTTCCTGGCAATTAAGTGAGAAAACAATAATTATTGTTACAGTTAACAATTACTGCTACTGTTAATTATCATAATGCTCTATCAGAGAAAATTATTCTGATTTAGGCAGAAGCATGGAATTGTCAACAAAGCAAAGTTTCAGGAAATTAAATGAGTTTTAGAAAAAAATTATATTTGTCTGTGACTGAATGAAATGGAAAGAGTCTGTATGCCAAACTGATGATTAGGCTATAAAAAGACTCAACAATAATTAATTCATATGTAATAACATGCATTTATTTATAAGGTTACAAAGCCTGAAAAGTTCTTAGTGTTACAGACAAGATACTTGAGAATGAACATAAGGCTGTCTGGATCACAGCGTCTTTTTAGTAACTTATGATTAAATCATGCTACAAATAGCAAATAAAGCTTTTATTACTGGGAAATTATTTCATCTAGCACATAAAACTGCTGGAAGAATCCTTTCTTAATTACAAATTTTACTCAGTTCTTTGGTACTATCATGCAAATGTTTCCTTAGAAGAACAAGCACTGCCAAACTAAATTAGAAAAAAAAGTCATGGGTTTATGGGCTTTAAAAATGGTTAAAACAGTTTTAGAAATGGATTCTAGGTATAAGCTAGGGAAAAGAAGTGAAAGATCACAGACTCAGATATGTCATATGCCTATCGTTTGCTTTAGTGTAAAATGATCTTGTGGTTGAAAACTGAACTGGGCCACATTCTCTAAAAGTTGATTTATAGATGTTGGGGTAAACCATAAAAAATCAGGCTACCTCAATAGAAGTACTACCCTCCTTTAAAGGAAAGCTATGAGATACTTTCTTGCTTTGGTTAAATAAAAATATTTCATACATTTAGAGTAGATCAGAATGGGACAAAATATATATATTGAAGCACCAGTAGTTTTTACAGCAGAGACAAATTTAGGCAAGTTTCAGCTCCTCTTACACAACAGAAGCCACTCTCTTAAAAGGATTAATCTTTTCTCAACTGGTAAAGTGAGTTAAAGAAATTTTAAAAAAAATCCTTCTTGACATCCCATAATGTTTTGGGGAACAAATGAGAGGTGTAACAGAGGTAGATACACTGGAGTGGCTTTATGGGAAAATGTCCTTTTCATTATTCCTTGATTTGTTGGGATTGCCTTCACAGAGGGCTGCTGGGAACAATGCTGACTTCTGCCCAGTTTTGTCATCTTCTTTTTGATCTAGTTCCATTACACTTCTAGTTTCTCAGATCTCTAGAAATTATCCTTCTGTCCACACCTTTTGTGACAACACCTTCCCCAAGATTCCCTATGAATAAAAATAAGCCCAGTTGACATCAAGTCATAATTTGCATAAGCTAGTTCTGCTACATTCTGGAGAATTTGCTTGGGACATGTTCCAACACATGAGGAGCTGAGAGAAAGCATCTCAAGGTCAGCACAAAGAAGGGGGGTGTAAACAAGAGAGGTGTAACCAGACTCATCATTGGTATGGCTCATGCTGTAACAGAAGAGCCAAACCCTACCCCTCACACAACTCAGTTGTATAACACAGAATTTGGGGGGCTGGTACAGCAGCACACACTTGTTTGCATGACTGACTCATGTCCTCACACCTGCTGCTGCTGACACGGTCTCTGCCTTTGCAGCCCTAGCTGTTTGTAGCTGCAGGTTGCAGGTTTGGGTATTTTATGCAGTCTGTGCCTGTCGTCATGAGACACATCCTGGAAAGCTTCCCTGCATGATATATTATAGCTGACAGGCTGGTCACGGATGTGCTGCCACTTCTGCTGCTCAGGAGCTCCTTACAAGACTATTCCTATCTTGTGCTCTTGTCAAGAAGGTTTTTGCTGTGCTGAGTAGTTAAATTAAATGTTTTTACTGTGTTTGAAGACCCCTGTGACAAGCAGATCCCATTGACCATATTATGTCTGGGAGCACAAAGGCAGCCGTCATTCATAGAACTCTCTTCTCTAAAAGTTACTCCATGCAGTAACCTGCCAAGAAAGGAATCCGTGCTATCTTAAATGTGCTTTATTTTTTGTCTTCTTTCATCTGTGCATAGGGCTCTGCATCCTGGCACGGTGGTAACTTGGAAGCATGGCTATATTCCCTCATTGCATTTCAGAGAAATGGGATGGATTGGGAACTGGCTGAGTGGCAGATGCCAGAGGGTCGTGATCAATGGTACAGTGTGCAGTTGGAGGCCTGTCACTAGTGGTGACTCCCAGGGCTTTGTACTGGGCCCAGTGTTGTTCAACATCTTCCGTTCTCTGCCTCCTAGTTCTGAGTTAGCTCTACTTACATGTTTTGTTGCATCTGTAAGTAAAACACCAAAAATCATTCCAAGAAAAGGACTACCTCACTTCCAGTAACACAGAGACAGATTGGCTTCTTGTTTGGTTTTCAGTTGTCTTGAGCTTGCTATTCATGATACACCTCTAGGCTGGTGAAACATTTTTAGTCACACCTGCTGTAGTGTGTAAGGAGCATTTCTGACTGCTCCTTTGCCTTAGTAAGCCCTAGGGCCAAGACTCCCATGTAAAATGTCTCATCTAATTTACCAAACCTAGAACTCCAGAGCCAGAGCTGCTCCTCACGAAGCATGGGGCGTGTGTCCAGTCATGATCTAAGCAGCAAAACTAGTCAAAAAGGAGTGAGTGGAGACATAAAGAACAGTTTCATTTTCCATAATACACTATAGATCTCTCTTAACACCAGGTTCAGGTGTTTTCAACAACACTGCTTTGACTTTTGGGTTTTTGTCTTTTTTTAATCTGGTATTTTTCAGATTAGCAACATACACAGTAATTTGATTCTTTGATTTACTTCATACTGGAGCTGCTGGCAGAAAGGCAGCAGTGCTGTGTGATAATGGGACTCCTCAAGCAAAGAATAGGGTGATTTTAAGAAACAGATGAGGTTTGCAAATCCCAGTTTCATTTTTACTAATTATTTCCATACCATCTTCATTCAGACAACTCCCATGGAGTGTAGCCTTTATCATAGTATTTTGAATAGCAAAATGGACTTCAGGGGCAATTTGCAGGAGCAAAATTCAGTCAAAAGAAAGTGACAGCTATGGAATTTTCTGAGATAAGGTAGAAAAGCACATCATTACGTGCCTTGATGATGGTGAGCAAAGTTAAAAGAGGAATGCCCTTCCTTGAGATTTCTTTCTTTGTCCAAGTAATTAATACATTATTGGCCTCAAAAAAAGGATTAAACAACCTTGTCTCTTACTCAGACCAACTCTGCTAGTAGTTATCTTGCCTTGGAAAAAGCTAACTTTATATTTCTCCAGTGCTTTTCACCAAAAAAGTATATAGTTGGCAGTCCTTATTGCAACCAATAGGAAGAGAAGAATCCTCGTACACCTTTGAAGGGCAAATATTTTGGCTGGAACACAGCAGTTAATTAATATTTTTCTTGTTTATAGTACTGCAGTGTCCCAACCAAGGTCAGAGCTGCATTGTGCTAGGCACTATATAGATTCATGGAAGGAGCAAGTTGCTGCTCAAAGATCAATAGAAAGGGGTGATAAGGGTTAGAGGGCAGAGAATGAGAGCACATTCAAACCAGATGAGTAAGATAGCACTTGTCACACAAGTTTTAACTTCAGGTTCTGCCTCATAGCACAAAACCATCATGTAACACAAAAATTCAGTGATTTTATGTTATCCTTGTAAGGGGAGAGGTGCAACAGCAACTTAATTATCCTCTTGAAACAGTGGCTGATAGTTGTAGTCAGAAATCAGTTGGAGTTTATAAGTGGCCAAAGTGAATATTATGGCCTTTGCTAAGCTGAATGCAGCATCTTTTATTTGCAGCATAACAATCTAAGTTGCATGTGTCGGAATTCCATGGCTTCCTCAGACTGAACACTTGTACTGAAACCTTGGCCTGAATGAAAATGAGTTTTGTGAGCAATATTGAAATGGAGATTCTTATATAATGTATATCTCTGGGAATCTGGGTATACATGAGTAATGAATGTAATACAATTTTAATAAGAATTTCATTTTATGACTCAGGATACAAGAAGACATAACTTCTCCTAATATAATTACCTTTGATTAATCTGTGGGAGTTATTAATTTCAGACAAAAGTTTTGCTTTTTTGAATGTCCAGATTAATGAAATTACTTTTATTAGTTTGAAGGTAGATGATGACACAGATATAATAGGCACTGAAGCAGAGATGTCTTGGACAGCTTACTGGAAATTGAAATTACAGCAACTCAATATTGCACATTGACCCATGAGCAC
The DNA here is from genome assembly GCA_013398125.1 of Aegotheles bennettii. Lineage (NCBI taxonomy): Eukaryota > Metazoa > Chordata > Aves > Caprimulgiformes > Aegothelidae > Aegotheles > Aegotheles bennettii. The sequence goes on from VZRW01025868.1 coordinate 155,458, forward strand.
AGCGGCCACTTTTTCAACAAGATTTCTTTCATCTCCCACTCTTAACATACATGCAACACAATTTACTTTAAGCTATTGCCAAGCACCTCTCTGAAACACAAAGCAGGAATGAGAAGGAAGAACTGTTAAAGGAACAAGAGTATTCTGCCCAGGCATATTAACATTATAATTTATATTCTGTATTCTGATAGTGGCCAAGGGGGTGAAATAAAATTGAGCTCCATTATGGGAGGCGTTGTCCAGACTCTCAAGAAAACAAAGTCTGAGCTCAGAAAAATTCAGAATCATATTTCCAGCAAACCAAACCGTTGGCAGTCTGCTCTGTTTTACTATTTGTTCTGTTCTGTTGAAAAGGGGGGCTGGAAGGAAAGCTGCTTGCCTACCTTAACTGATAGATATTCCTTCCATGATGTGGTATGCTCTGGATTCAGGGGAATTTATGCTTTTCCTGAGAGCAACTTGAGTGAAGTAGATGGAGGGCAGAGCAGGAGCAGGGCAGGAGCAAAAGTGTAGCACAGAGAGAGACTGGTAAAGTTCTACAGAACAAGTAAAAGAAATTCTTTCATGAACCAAATGCATCCTACTCACATAGTGTTTGTTACAGCCCAGAAAGGTACTGAAAATCACTAGACTGAGCCCAATACTGTAAGAAAGAACCAGACCTGAAAAGATCCTCTGAGGAAGGGAGGAATCTGATTGCAAACCCTTGTATTTCTATTGTATTTTACCCAACAGATCTTTGATTTGAAAGCTCATTTTAAAATTCCACTTTCAAAGCTGCTTCTGTCTTGTGTTTTCATATACACATCTGTGATGATGGAAGCCTGTCTGGTGTTTGCAGTGTGCTCTCAGTCCATCTCAGAGCTGTGACTTACTTCAGGTCCTGTCATACCCATGCACATACCTACATCAGCTACAGAGCAAAAGTTAGGGGTGACAAATAATGAGATACAGAATTTCAGAATGTTTGTACCATGCTCCCACACAATGAATGGAAAAATCCAATTAATTTGATGTATTTCATATGTAGAGGAGCAAAGTATCTGGTTAGAGGATGAAAGCCCAAATGAACATGTTACTAAATGAATTTGTCTCAGAAATAAGCTAAATTCTGAAGTCCTCACTTACACAAAGCTTGCACTAAATTTTAACCAGTTTGCTTATAAAGGGCTAGGAGAAAATCTAATATTATTTTATTGGATTTAGCAGGGGATGAATATTTCTCATTCTGTCACAATAAGATTATTTACTTGCAAAGAGGTACTAAAATAAAATATTATGAAATATAAATGCATATATATTTAAATGGCAAATACTTTCCCTATATATTCTTACTTTGGGGCACAAAAAGTACAAATGTGTCTTTTCTTTTAAGCATTATTTTTACTCCAACATTTTTACCATTATCTTCCCATATTTATAATTGCTAGCACAATATCCAGTTGCATCTGTATTGCTGAATGTCCTACTTGCAATATGTTAGGTGAAGGCAATATAGAGTCATGTACTCTATTTTTTTCTGTATTTCATTCTGGAAGCCTTCTTTTGGGGGTCTACTACCAATACCACCAAGAGATATTTTTTGTTAGTTTTTCCTTGTAGTTGTATGCTACATATTTTAGGTTACCTAACTTTCAAGTACTTATGTAGGTGTTATAAGTCAACTAACTTGTAAGTGAATTTCTCCTTACACTTGCTGGGAAGGGAGCCAAAACATATTTTTACTGTGTTGATGAGTGCTATGCCTTGCCCACCTGACGTATCAGAGCTGAGTTTTGGAAGGAGCCATCTCATTTTGAGCCCAAGAGTACCTGGAGACTGGCATGCAGTAGAGGCAACAACTGCACTGGAGCTCCTCTGACCTTGGTTTAATTCCCAGACGCTTTCCCAGACTTCTTGTAGATTTTGTTTTTTAATATTATTTCTAGGCTGACAAGAAAAATGCACCCCACGTGGAAGGGGGGTTGGAACTAGATGATCTTTAAGGTCCCTTCCAATTCAAACCATTCCACGATCCTATTTAATGAGTGTGGGCCTCAGTTCCCCTGATGGAGGGGAACTATCCCCCCCGGAATGGGAACAATTCCACAACTTCTGCACAACAATTCCAGAATTTCCAGTAGTCATTCAAGTTAATTTTCTCTCAGCAAACAATATGCTCTTCACAGCAGGAAGATTCACTCCTTGAATGAGAGCATCTACCTTAGTGGGGTTCTGTCCATGACTTTAAATGTTGCTATAACACAAATAACTAACACAAATAGAAACAAGCAAAAAAAAAAAAAAGAAAAAAAAAAAAAGCAGGGACTATCAGATTTGTAATTTAGGAGCTTCTTAGAGATATCTACAATAAATGATGAAAATAACCATCCTACTAGAAAAAATACAAAGATCTTTACTTCTACTATTTCCCTAATAAACATCTCACTGGCACTCTCCCTCCTGATTTTTAATTATGGGCCTTGTTAAGTTCATAAGCATCAAACAAATATAATTTCCTTACTTAGGCAATCCTATTACGAGTGGTTCACATGTACCTCACAACTTTGTGATAAAGGCAGTTGTGCATTTTCCCTGTCAGCCTAGAAATAAGCATTGTATAGAACAATCCTACTCCATTTTCCAAATTACAGTGCAATAATTGGCTCATAGTTCCTAGTCACGACTGAGTTTCTGTATCTCCTACATTTTTTTCTTCTCTCTTTTATTTCCATATCTACATCTTTGTTTTAAGTTAAGAGATGAAGAATTATTCAGCAACACAAACCAACAATTTTGCTTCCCTTTATAACTTTGTTTGCCATTTTAACACACTATTAAAGATGCTGGAAAGTGTGTGCATTAAAGACTGTATGTACAGAAATCCAAATCTTAAATCTACTTTGCAGAATTTATGTCTGCTTTTCCACCTCAGAAGACAACAGAGTGGCAGCATTTGACTCCTGAAAATAGATGAAAATCTGACAAGTGGATTTAGCTGCAAACCATGTAGATAGTAGAATGTGGAAAAGCATAAGAAAATACACTCACTACCTTTAAGATATCACATTGATAAGGGTGACAGAAAGGCTAAATAAAGATGATCCCCGATTATAAAAAAGCTCTGCTCTGTATAAGTAATCTTAATGAGCAATGAAATTAGACAATGAAGCTCAAAAGAAAATTATTATATATATGCAGAAATCAAGTGGTATGGAACATTCAACACAGAACCAGATCTGAAAGCAAAAGAGTAATAATTTATCTTTAAGTTTTCCCTTCAAATTAAAACTTTGTCACATACCAATTTTTGAAGACATCCTGAAATGCAAAACTGGCACCATACCACAAAATGTGTAATGGCATCTCAGATAAAAGGTATATAATTTTGTGTCCCAGTGTCTCTCTGCATCATAAAATTAGCCAAGGATTACACATTTCAAAGCAAAGGACTGAGCTCCAGCATATCGAAGCCATCTGCTGAACAAATCAGACAGAAACCGCCACAATCACCAAACCACTAGATACTGCCAGCTTTACCTAAAAGGAAACACAATGTGTCATACTAGTCTGACATTCCCTGTTGCAAATAATACGACTTGCATACTAATCCCCCAAGCATCTGAGCAGCTTTAAGCACAAAAATGGTTCAGACTAATTTTGTCAACTGGATTGAAATAAAAGAAGAGGCAAAGGATCTAGGATCAAAGTGTTCCAGTTCCAGATTGTGGAGCTACTATTCTCAGCAAAGGCCATTCATTTTGCATGACCTGGTTCAGACAAAGGTCTCAAAGATGAGAATCTAAAATAAGTGACAAATTTATCATCTTCAAAAAAAAATAATTCTGTCCTGTCTATTCTGTCAAGGTACAGTCACCAAAAAGGATCTGAAATAAAAGCACTACACTGAAAAGAGATTGCCTGGCTTCTTTATGACAGGTTTACAGTATTGGTTCTTTCAGCTTTGTCTATACTATAGACTAGAGATGGCCAAGATGTGAAAACAAAGCTGGTCCATGCTCAGCCACACTTTCTAATGTCATAGTATTCCTGTGCCAGCTAACACTTTTCCCCAACTTGAGAATCACCTCCCTCAATCTGCTGGTCATGCTTCTTTTGATGCAGCCCAGGATACCGTTGGCTTTCCGGGATACAAGCACACTGCCAGCTCATGTCTAGCTTTTTATCCTCCTGTACCTCCCAAGACCTTCTTCGTAGGGCTGCTCTCAGTCCCTTCATCCCTCAGCCTCTATTGGTACCAGGGGTTGTTCTGATCCATGTGCACGACCTTGCACCTGGCCTCGTGGATCATCATGAGATTCACATGGGCTCACTTCTCAAGCTTATCCAGGTCCCTCTGGATGGTGTCCCAGCCCTCAGGCATGTCAGCCTCACCACTCAGCTTGATGTTATCTGCAATCTTGCTGAGGGTGCACTTGACTCCACTGTTTATGACATTGATGAAGACATTAAACAGTACTGGTCCCAGTATGGACCCCTGAAGAACACCACTTCTCACTGTTCTTCGTCTGGACATTGAGCCTTTGCCCACTAACCTCTGGATGCAGCCATCCAACCAACTCTTCATCCACCCAACAGTCCATCCATCAAATTCCTATCTCTTCAATTAAGAGAAAAGGATGTTGTGGGGGACTGTGTCAAAGGTCCCCTACACCTAAATGTGTAGGAGGACAGTACCTCTGACTTAAGGATATAATTAGTGCCCAGATTTTTCAAGCCAGAGAAACCAGAAATTCCATACATTTCAGGAAGAAAATATTGTTTGTCTGCAAATCATTGAAGAACTAGAGAATTTTCCATTCCTTATGCATTGCTCCAGCGATATCACTATATTTACTCTGGAAAACAGTAAGTGACTGAGCACTGAAACAAGGCTTTGCCGGAGCATTGTCTTTTGTCTGCAGCACAGAAATTGGCCATCTTGTGCCTAATATAGTGCTGAACTATGTCTTCTATTCTGTGAGCAACTGGTGGTGAGCTTCCCATGTCTTAATTTACAGAGTAACAGTGTCTTTTGCTCCTTTTGCTCTGCCAGGCACCCCAGGGAAAAAAAAAATAAGAAAAGAAAAAAAAAACCTGTAGAGAAGCACCATTAAGGGACACCAAGCAATGGATGCAGAACCCTTCAAGCCAGGGGAGTACTGAATTTCAGAGACATATCTGTAGCTCTCAATGGGCCTATCTTATACTCTTAGAGCTCCTTGACACCACATTATGCATCTTGTTTTTTTCTTTCAGTGCGTCAAGATTTTTTTTCTGCAGTTATTCCTCTCATCATGTCAGTGAAATAAAAACACGGAGCTATTACCATATGCTGTATGCTGTCAGCACTCTGTTCACTCTCTCTGCACTTAATTCTTAGCCTCACCTGTGTCTCTGTTTGGATTACAAGTTCTTTGGGGCAAGGACCTTCTATGTGTTTGTAGAGTGCTTGACATCAGAAAACCATATCATTCATTAGCTGTTAGGCATGTCTATAATAAACATAATAAATAATAATAAATTTTTTAGCAGTCCACCAATTACCAGAGATCAGAGTAAAACCTTGCAGGAAATGGGAGAGATGCCTGCCCTGGGATACTTTCTGTGCCATTCTTAGCACAAATTAAGACCAAAAAGAAAATTGTTCATAATGAGCTCTAGATGAAAGTCTTCGCAGCGAGGGAAGAACTACACCAGAAACTGGGGGGAGGGTTCTTCCTGGCCTCATCTTTGCTACAGGCAAATGGTCTTGGCCTAATTGCAATTTTGTCTTTTAGAATTTGACAGTAATTGTGGCACAAGAGCAGTCTAAATGGGCTATTGTTAGAAGTTTGCTCTTTTCCCCTTTGCCCAATTTGTTTGAAATAGGATTATCTTTTTTTTCTCCTCTGTTTTCTCATTCTCTCCATCTCCCCAAACAGCTCTTGTAGTGTTCTTTCCTCCTTCCTACACACTCTACTTCTTCCTCACTTCAGTCTCTCACTCTGCACCCCAAAATCATCACTCACACCCCCACATGACACGCAGCCATCCTCCCCTCTGCTTTTCCTCACAAAAGCTCACGTACGCCTGCTCTGTGTATGGTGTTCCCAGGTGGTGATTAATGAGAGCTCTAGCTGGAGCTAAAAGCTGTGATGAGTGTCTATATAATAACAAACATTAGTGCGGGCGAGGGAGGCAGAAGCACACGTATCTCCTCCCCAGGCTGCCAACACACTTTACTATCTCATAGCAACTGATTTAAAATGTGGAGGTCCTGGGCCTCATTTCAGCCAGAGCCATCTAAAAGTCCTGTTAACTTCTGAGGTGCAGGAAAAACTGCAGAAGATCCAGGTCCATATCACATTACTAGGAGAGGATCTGCATCTCCCCAGCTTGGTTATCATCTGTGACATCAAAGGGATTTTCCTGCTGTTCAAACACCACAAAAGAAAAGCAGGAAATGTTTCTGTCTCTGATGGTGGTGTGGTTTAACTCCAACCAGCAACAAAGCCCCAGAGAGGGATGATGGAGTGAATTGGAAGCGCAAAAGTGAGAAAAAACGTGGGTTGAGATAGACAGTTTAATAGGTAAAGCAAAAGCCACTCCCACAAGCAAAGGAAAATAAGGAATTCACTCACTCCTTCCTATCCACAGGCAGGTGTTCAGCCATCTCCAGGAAAGCAGGGCTCCATCACACCTAGTGGTTACTTGAGAAGACAAACACCATCATGCCAAACACCTTTGCTCTTCTTTCTTCTTCCCCCAGGTTTATATGCTGAGCACAACATAATATGGTATGGAATATCCCTTTGGTCAGTTGGAGTCAGCTGTCCCAGCTGTGTCCCCTCCCAGCTTCTTGTGCACCCCCAGACTACTCGCTGGTACGGTGGGGTGAGAAACAGAAAAAGCCTTGGCTCTGTGTAAGCACTGCTCAGCAATAATAAAAATATCCCTGTGTTATCAACACTGTTCTCATCACAAATCCAAAGCATAGATCCATACTAGCTACTATGAAGAAAATTAACTCTACCCCAGACAAAACCAGCACAGATGGTAACAGTGTAAGTGGGACATCCCTCTTTCGATAAGATACTGCACAGGACTGTGTCCTGGGAGTGTATGGAGGTCTCTGCTGCAGCAGGAGCTACGAGCTAGCTCAATCTGCCACAACACCCTCATGTCAGTCTCCCCTAGTGATCTCATTCAGTGTGTATGCTTGTATTTCAGGCAGAAACCACTCAGGTCCTATCATGATGTGCTTTGAGGGAAACGAAGTGTGCAAACAGAACAAGTGACATTTAATCTCCTGCACTTTTAGCTGAGAAGCTTGACAATATACCGTGTTTGGATAATGATTCAGGGAGAACTATCTGAGGGGCAAAGTGCAAAGAAAGATGTCAAAAGAAAAAAAAACAAAACAAAACAACCAAACAACTGTGTTCCAAACGAGATATCCATTAGGGCTAATTTTATGCTGAGCTGGGAAGGAAAATTTTAGACTGTTGTGAGACAGCTAGAAAGGAACAGCTGAATTTCTGCATCACAAAGGAAAGTTTTCCTGTAGTTGCACTGATAATAATGACTGAAATTACACATCATGATGGGAAGAGGCTATTCCTCTATAAATTTAACAGGACAAAATCACACAAAATCCAGACAAGGTATCTTAGACTCCAGTTTGCATTTAGCAAGTATTTTAGTTTTACATGTTACATACATTTGTACCTGCCATCAGAACCAGGACCAGACCACACTAAAACAGTCCCAGTGTACAGTACAGAGTGCTTGATGAATGGCCAGACTCTGCCCTGCCTATCCCATCCAATTCATAAACAAATGAAGACAGAATGTGACTTAAAGCTCCAGCAGTTGTTCTGGATTGCCTTAACTTGGCTATATTGGATCCTCTCACATAATTTCTAATCTGGTTTTCCTTTGTCTAAATTTGTCATATGTGTTATTGGCCTCTGTTATCTTTGTTGTTTGGTCTCTTTTAGCTAACCCTTATGCCTCCTCCTTTTCTTCCCCAACTTGCACTCACTGCTGACTTTGGAACATGAGTTTGAGATAAATGAGGAGTGAGCAGAGATCAGAGTCTACTGTGCTCATTAAAGAAACTTTCTGGATGCTTTGCTCTTCAAGTAAATAGTGTATAACAAGTAGTCTGCTAAAAGATGAAAATCCAGGACCACAGAAGACCTTGTGCTTTGTGAGAACAGTCAGCAAGATGATGAGTCATTGTTTTAGCCTCATACCAAAGGACATGTAGTTTAGTCTTAGTCCTTATGTCACAAATCACATATGGTCATGGCTCTACCCAGTCTGTTCCTAAGGACAGGGTAAGAGTCAAATGACATTCTTCTTGAGGAAGGGTGTGATGGGGTCATGGGAGGGACCTGGCCTTATTATCCTGAATGCCGGATCTTTTATTATCTCTCATGAATATATCAGGATCCATTCTGATTGCATTTTGGGTTTTCTCCCATTAGGAGATGACTGTAGAAGAAAACTTCCTGGGCATTCAGGGCTCAGACTCTCTTTCCTCTACACATACACTGGATGCTTTACCTGTGCAGGTCTGGCATGGTTGTAGGATTTCTCTGCTTTCTGCTCCCTAGCTACCCGAGTGTCACACAGCTCCTTAAAAACAGTCCTTTGCTATGTCACACTCTTCAGCCTTCTAGCAGAGAGATACTGAGGGAGGAGAAGCCAGGAAGAGAGGGAAATAGGCTAAGCATTACCAGAGAGAAAACTGCGGTAGTCTCTCTGAGGATGATATGGCCTGGCTTGAGTCTGAAGGAAAAAGGAGAAAAGGAAATTTGGGAACATCAGGGCACATCTGAAGAACTGTGCAGGATCTTCTTTTCAAATACCACTTGCATTTTATCAGCCATTAAAGGCCCAAATGTATTGAGAACTGAGTCATCACCTCAGTTAAAACACTTCTTTCCCGATTATTCCACTGTGGAATTGTTCATCTGGTTCAGGAGAAGAATTTTGATCCAAGTCTGAGAAGTATGGCCTATACTGAGTAATTCCCGTGCCAAAAGCTATGTTGGACTAATATCCTGCCTCAGAATGCTTTTCTCTTGATAGCATTTGACAGGTATTTTAGTGGCTAAAACCATATTTCTACAACTTTTATTTGGACACATCTCAATTTAAAATATGCATCTGATGGAAACATTCTCTTCTAGGCAGATACATCCAAAGCTGAACTTCAGCCCAGCTGGAACATTTAGTTTTTCCCCACTGAGTTATATGATCTTTTTAATGGAAATGTCATCTCCACCTTAATTATTGCAGTACAAGAAGATGTTATAATATTCATGACAGCAAGTAAAAAATAACTAGCTGTAATATATGGGGATATCTATTTTCTAAAATTATTGATCTCTGTGGTAGAAGCTCTTAGCAACATCCAGTTCTGGAATTTTTAACAGTGAATTTCAAAGAAAAATAAATGGAGAGGCAAAGCCTTATTTAAGCGTCTGGTTTGGGAGAATTCAATTAAAGATGACATTGTGTCTTTGTATTTCTCAAATTGGGCACTAAAACTCTGGAATTCTTTTCCCTGTGGCTGTTCCCTATCTGTCTATGTTCCTCCTTTTACTCTGTTGTATCTCCATAGAGAACAAAGATCTACTTTTACCCATTTCAGAGCCTAAATTCTTCCTCTTTTTATTTATTATGCCCTGTTTCCTTGGAAGACAATGGCAGATAACGCTACTAAACATGTGCTGAATTGAAACAGAATATTAATATTTATGGACTTTTCTTTACACTTAAAGGGTAAATACTTATTTTATAGTAATTCTGTATCCTTTGAACATTGCTGAATGTTTTTCTTATGTCTGACATAGTTTTTTTTTCTTCCAGCACTTAAAGTTCAGTATTTCTAATATCATCCTTTGCCCTTTCCAGCTTTTAACATCATTATTATGCTTTCCTTCAGTCCTATATGGAAAAAAAAAGTACCAGTTCACTTAGTCCTTCCTTGTGGACCGTTCTTTCCAGTTCTTTGTACAGTATGATTTCAGAATAGTTTTAGCCTCCCAACTCCTTAAAAATCAGCCAGAAGCAGCTAACAAAATTGCCCCTTAATGAAAGTGCCCTGTGAAATTGCTCTAGAATAAGCTCCATAGCTGTAGAAAAATCAAAGCTTTATGAGTGTTTTGGGTTAAATTTATTTGTAATTTGAGCATTTTAAATAAATCATTAAGGAGAGAGTAGCGTATGGAAAGGGAAGTGAAAGCTGCATAAAGGTTCTACACTAATAGAGTTATCCAACCACAGTAAAAGAAGATCTGTTCCTACTTTTTTGTGCAGCCTTATTAATCAGGTATTTGAATAAGCTATATTGGGAGCAGCATATTGAATCTTTTATTAAAAAAGGTACCACAGTGAAGCACATTACCTTAAATGATGTAGAAGATTCTCACAGATAAACAAACATTAAAATCCAATGGAAATTAAATACTGTTTTTCATGTAAGTATAGTTGATGCTTATTTATCTTCACTTCAGTATACAGGCACTCCAAACAGGGTTCGATATGTAAGTTTTGACTGGACATGGTCTATATGATGTTTCCAGTTTACCCTTTCAGTTTTCCTAACTGGTAATTTTTCAGACTTCTTCCATTTCAGGAAAGAGCTATGCTTTCCATGGGAGAAAACACAGCTCTTTAAGCGTGACTTTAAACTTGTAAACTATAGGTTGACTTCCCTTATCATCTTTCATGAATGCTGTTCAGGAGTAGTCCGTCAAACAATGAGGTTTCTCAGACCACAGGTTTAAAACTGCTTGCAGACACAGTCTAATGAAAAAGCTCATCAAAGCTAGATAGTAGTTCATAAGTAGTTGAAACTAAGGCACCAGCACTTATGAAAAAGTTAGGAATGTTTTTCTTTTTTTTTTATTATTTTTTTTTTTAGTTTTTTCAACCTGCTGTTCTTACGTGCATCACCTAGAATCTGACCTTACACAAGGAGACAAGAAAGTAAAATATCTTTCCTGTTATCCTGTTTGCTTTGTGCTTTTAGCAACACTTCACCATGTGTTTGCACTGTGAGGGCATCTTGGGTCACCAATCTATCACCTAGTGTACCGAACAAAAAAGGAAAAAAAATAAACCTTGCCCCAGATTTAGCACAGGTACAACACAAAGTACACGAGGTACGTGGTCTGGAAAGACAAAGCAGGCAACAGGAGAGATGGCAGAATTGAATAATGGTGAATAGTCAGGACTGCTGGTAATTTGATTTCCTCTCTTGTCTGTGCAGATCTTCCAGCATTTCTAAAGAACAAGAAAATAGGATCACAAAAACCTGCAGAAGTTGAGTGCACATTTTATTGCAGATCTCTTAAAGCCTAAAATACACACACAAACAGAGCATAGGTCATATACATAAATATGAATGTAAAAGAGGATGTAAACCTTTACACATGACTCACAGAGCATCCCACACCCATGTGCACAGCATTGCTATACCAAAGTGTGTATTTTGCAGAAGGAGTAGCACAACAAATAAAGTTCTCACAGAAAGGAGATGCTTCAATAGCCTCTGCAACCCCAATTTATCACCTAATACAGTCAGCTGAACTTGTACAGCTAGCTCTGTGTTATCACGTACTTCTTTTGCATTTTACTGGTGAGTTACAAACGGACACACTCTTTTGGTTGGGCTTATGCACCCTGGACTGGAATATCAGACCTGCATGTTTCTGCTTGAGATGCTGACGAATTGAAACATGATGAACCACCCTCAGGAATTTCATTGCCTGAGTCTTGACAACTGCCAATGACATTCAAGCATTGGCTCTAGTGAGAGGTGCTCAAATGGTTTTAAACCTCTAGCTCTCCCTCCTTATCACTTGAAATATAAATGGTCAGCTGAAGTTTAGTGCAGAGATAATCAATAGGAATTGAGCAGAAGGGAGGAGGCCATGGCAGAGTGGATGGATACTTCAAGAGAGGCAATGTCAATACGCTTACCTTTTCCTCATACTGCAAAAAGACCTATCTGCCTCACAGACATCAGAGTATTCTCCATCATGACTTAGTGTCCCTTTCTGTGTGGCTCTTCACCTTTTTGCTTGTCAAATAGGTTTTGCAGTCATGCTTGTTTAGCCTTTGGAAGTAAGGAGACATGTACGTGCTCTGTAACACTCAGCGTATTCCTGAAAATATTCAGACCTTTCAGGCACTCTCACTGTAAATAGAAATCTCCAAACTGTAGACAGCTTTGAAGAGTGTGGACTGCATAAAAACTCCAGATGAACCGGTCTTGCTCTTCAGTTGTCAGTGGCATATTTCTTGGGTGTAAAATTTCCCCTTTTATGTCTGGATATTAATTTCTACCCTTCAAGATCACTTTCCTACAGCACAGAGAAATTAATTTGTGAGAACTATTAACATGAAGCCTTTCTTCTGCACTCAGATATGACTTTCATTGAAAATGAGGCGTGTTTGTCATATGTGCAGAGGCAAAAAAGAATACTCTTCAGTGGCTTCCCCAGGCCAAAGTTGTTTCTGCACTGAAGGTATTAGCCAAAGCAGCTCACCTGTACATCAGGATGTACAAAAATGATATAGACCAGAACAGAAAATGCAGAGATTTGCCATGCCTAGAATGATAGATCCTCTTTTCTCATCTGCTGTCTGTCCAGGCAAAATATTTTTATTGACAATTCATTCCTGTTGCTATGGGAGCAGACTACAGGTACTCTTACTCCCCCAAATGCTGCTGAAATATGAGTTATCCTTACACTTCTCCCGTCTATGACTTCCAGATCTTTAAAGTTTAAATTTTGGCAGACAGAGATGAAATATAGTTAAACAGGACCCAAATTCCAACCTGAATATATTTACATATTAGTTAAGGGTTTGCTTTCCTAGTACCATGGTGGTATGGAGACAAGAAGCTTTCCTTAACTTATCCCACATTTTGATATATTTAGTCTAAATGTGCCTGACTCTACTATTCTGTTTTTCCTTAGAATTCAGATATGCACTATCAACCATTTACTCATGGGGATGGAAAACATAGGACAGAGGAAAGTCAGAGGAATGACCTACAAAAGATAGGGTCATATAGCTCCCAAAAACATGTCCTCAGTGCTAGCTGATAGAATATAGTGTGTTGGAGGGACAGGGGGAAGAATAGTGCCAACAAGGCTTCTCTTTTTCGCCCCAGCATGGTTATCTAGCATATGCTATGGATGCCCTTGGCTGGGCAAGTAGTAAAGGTCACAAAATTGCCAATGTAAACATAGAATCTGTTTCTTCCTATCCATATAAGACCTCATTTTTCTTGCTCTTTAATTACTTCCTCCTCCAGGAACATAATCATCTTCCTTGATAATCTCTCCTGTCTACTTCTTTCACCCCCGGTCAGTAAATTCTTCAAAGTATACAAATAACTCTCCCTCTTATTCTTTTTGTAGGGAGAAATTCTATAATTTATTTTTATTATTTCTTCCTGAATCAAGGGTGTTTTGGAAAAACACCCAACCTCTCCTACTCGGTCACGTTGGCACACTTTTCCCCTGTGATATGCAGGTGACTAGATTAGAAAATGAACAAATTATGTCTCTCTAGCTACCCCACACTCCATCCAGAGCCCAGTCTGTGCATTGGGAGGTACAGACCTTCCACCAGCAAGAGATGAGGCAATGGCAGTATCTCTGCAAGGGACAGCACACGTGCCTTAAACACTGGGAGATCCAAAGTGGATTTTGTCTTTTAATGCTTTTAAGAGTGAGGATAACATGAAAGTGTAGGAACAGCTATGTTGTGCCAGACCAAAGGTCTGCCTGGTCCACTATTCTGTATCACAGAATCACAGAATCACAGAATTCTAGGGTTGGAAGGGACCTCGAAGGATCATCTAGTCCAATCCCCCTGCCAGAGCAGGGTAACCTAGAGTACATCACACAGGAACGCATCCAGGTGGGTTTTGAATGTCTCCAGCGAAGGAGACTCCACAACCTCTCTGGGCAGCCTGTTCCAGTGCTCTGGCACTCTATATCCAACAGTGGCCAAGAGATGCCAGGACATGCAGGGACAGCATATCACAATGTTCCCCAGGACACCCTTACAAGCTCTAGCTCTTCGCAGTCCCAGACTGCCTGAGCCAGCATCCTTACATTTCCTAGTCCTTGATATTTTTTTCTTCTCTTAATTTGTCCAGCTGTGTGCTAAAGCAATGTTAACTTCTAGCATCCACGCTACAGCGAGGAGCTCCCATGTGACAGAAATAAGCAGCTTGCTTTGGTTTCTTTCTTTAGTCTCTTAGCTTCATTTGATGCCTCCTACAGCACGCACTGGAAGAAACAGCGAACAATCATCCCCTGCTCATCTTCTCCTGTCACTCATGACTTTATAGAGCTTTATCGTACTTTCTTTAACTCACCTGCCTTCCAGCCTGAAGAGCTGCCACCAGATCCTTTCTATAAGCGCCATGAGTGTTCCTGCTGCACCAGCAGGCTGTGCAGAACACGCGGGGCTGTGCTAAACAGGGAGGCAGAGCTTTGCACTGCGTTCGTGTGCCGGCTGCTCAGAGCAGGGAACGCAGCCCAACAGCGTTAAACCCAGGATAGGATTTATTTGGGTTTTTTGCCTTTTTTGCAGGGTACATTAGGGGATAGACCCAAGGCGGCTTTACTGAGCATCTTCGGGGTGGAGAGTGTCTTTAGACCAGCTGTTGTAACCCCAGAGATGTGGTTCATCAGTGGCTGGGAGCTGCTGGGTTCATTTTGGAGCCCCTTTCCAGTGTGGCACCGGGCAATGGCGCTGCCGAGGGCTGGGGGAGCTTCCCTGCAGCTGGCAGGGCAGGGCCTGTCCCACCGCCCCCTGCCAGAGCCGGGGGCAGCCGGGACAGCACCAGGGAACAGTGATCTCCCTCGGAGTGGGAAGGGGCTGGGGCTGGGACAGGACATCAGCACAGCGGTGGGAGGGTGCGGTGCCCAGGGGCTGTGAGGGGCTGCAGGGGCCGTGTGAGGAGAGGTCCCAGGCGGCTCCAACGGCCCCAGCGCAGGACACAGCTGAGCCCCTCAGCCGAGCTGGGGGCGCCGGGGGGCAAACAGGGTTGAGAAAGGGCCAAAGGCGGCAGAGGCAGAGGAGGAGGAAGCCAAGGAGGGAGCAGCAGCAGAGGGAGCCCGAGGGCGGAGGAGGAGGAGGGCAGGAGGGGCTGCAGGCCCGGAGCAGGGATCCCCTGCAGCCCTGCAGAGCCCCCGCTGGAGCAGAGACCCCCCCTGCAGCCCGGGGAGGGCCCCAGGCCGCAGCAGGGGGATATTTCCTGCAGGAGCTGCGGCCGTGGGCAGCCCAGGCGGGAGCAGGGGGTCCCTGAAGGGCTGCAGCCCGGGGCAGGGCCCGCGCTGGAG
Organism: Aegotheles bennettii; assembly: GCA_013398125.1. Lineage (NCBI taxonomy): Eukaryota > Metazoa > Chordata > Aves > Caprimulgiformes > Aegothelidae > Aegotheles > Aegotheles bennettii. The sequence goes on from VZRW01025868.1 coordinate 170,808, forward strand.
CAGGGAGAGGGGGGAGGAGGGAGGAGCGGCCCAGAGGGGCTGCCAGGGNGGGGCGGGGGGAAGGGGTCGGGGGGGGATGAGAAGAAAGGTGGTGTTTTATTTTGTCCTGCTGAGAATGTTTTGCCTGTGACAGTAAGGGGTGAGTGGTCTCTGTATCTTGACCCATAAATTTTCTCATCCTGTTTTCTCTCCCCCTGCCCTGACGAGGAAGGGCAGTGAGGGAGCTGACGGGAGGGAGTCCATCCCTCAGCCCGAGTTCGTTACCACAGGAGGTCGGGATCAGGTGTGGTGAGGAGCAGTCAGGTCAGGCACAGCCCGGGCTGGCTGGGCAGGACTGTGGAGCACAAACTGGCAGGCTCAGGCTGGGCTAAGATGAGGCCTCTGCAGCCGTGGGCAGGGGTGTGAGGGCACCGAGTGAGCAGGTCAGCACCAGCAGTACCCAGTGAGTGCCCTCAGGGCCAGGGCACACACTTTCCAATTTAGTTTCATTTGTAAGGAAACCAGTTCATTCCCTCTAAGACCTCTGCACAATGCAAACCAAAGGGCAGCAAGCGGAAAGAATGAGGAGATTTGCTTTAAGAGCACACTCTGAATGTAAACATGCTAATGCTTGCACTCCAAGCTGCTTGGGTATGACCCCATTCATCCATCCTTCTGTGTGTGTAGCCACAGCACCTCCCAGCTGGTCTGACCAGAGCTGTGCAGTTCCCTACTGCCTCTTTAGTCAAGGCTAGGTCTATTGAGCATCACTGTGCTACAGAGCTGTTCAAATCCAAGCATGTTCTCTTAACCTCACCTTCCATCACTAAAGTGCAACAACATATTTCTTTGAAATCAGTAAAACAAGCCAGTAAAAACAACAACAAAATCACTAAACATCAGAAATAAATGAAAAAAAACCAAACCAAGAATATACCACAAAACAAAGTCTTCTACCAAACACCACCCTGAGTGGAAGGATAGCAAATAAAAAGCATATGAAAGATATTACTTACATTTCTTAGTGCACTTCTGGGAGACACTCATGAAACAAGGAGAGTGGTCTGGATGCTGTGGGTAACGTGCCTGCTCTCAGCTGAGGGAAAGTGAGATGATAAGAACCCCTACTGATGTATACTCAAGGGACGTGAGCTGACAAACAGGAGAACGGTTTGTGATCCTTGTGTTAGAGGGGAATGACAAATGATTGATAATATATTTCCACATTGCTTATGACAGGTGGCTTGTGGAAGGAGACATCAATCCCGGTAGTGAAATGCGGAAAGATCTCAGTACAAGGTAAGAAGGCAGCAGCTTACATGTGAATTATATTCTACAGTGCTTGAGATCTTCTAAGCAGCAGCTATGCTTCCCTTTGGGCATTTTATACAGTAAATGCCCTATTTTCAAAGGCATTCAACATGCTCTGCTTTGCCCCGATTCTTCTGTGTGTTCAGGGTATTGAATATGATACCAGAATGGACCTTCAGTAGGCCATACATTTTTTAGCAGGGATTTTCAATAATTCACAGGATCAGGCCCTAAATATGCACAGTATTAGATGAGAAATTTTCCAGTCTCTTTACTATATAATTTCAAATGCAAAGAGCCTCTGGTTTCCATGTAATAGGAGTGTTTCAATCTCCCAGCCTTATAAAATGCCTGCCTAATTGGACTGGTAGAGGAAAGGGGGATTTTTGTGTTTGATAAATTAATCAGTGAGCACTGCTGTACATTTCCCACTAAAATCCTTAATTAGACATAAAATGCCAAAGAGTGGGATTCTTTCTTTATTTTTAGCCAGTTTAGTTTTTAATTGAAGGGACGACTTTTGATCCTCCATTAGTGAGGAGAGAAGAAAGCCTTTCAAACGGAAGCAGCACCCCAGCTGTTGCTTAGTGTCTGAAAGGTTCAGCACTGCACTTCCACAAATCCCAGGAGCCTATTGATACTTAGCATAAACACACTAAAAGGATCAAATTGACATCCACACAAAATCACAAAAGCTTTTAATCCAAGCCTCTGTGTAAAAGGATAGCTTCTAATTAGCAGTCTAGACTAATCATCAATGTTTAGCTTATAAAAATGAAGCTATCAATAAAGAAAGCAAAATCTGAAATGTTGGTAGAGGCCAGGTATAAGCTGGAATGTCATTTAGTCATTCACCATCCATTTCTTTCTCACTCAGTTTTTCAGTGTTTCCAGAGCTTTTGTAACCATTGAAGATGGCAAAATCTCTGGGGCTTCATTGGTTACAGATTTCATACACAAAAAAGGCAAACAGGGTAACAACCAGGGCAAACGAGGATATCCTGTAAGAATTCTCTACAGGTATTTACTCCTGCCTTGTACTTCTCAGATGGAGCTAACACTTAGCTGTACCCTTAGGCAATGTTATAGGGCAGCTGCAAGTCAAGGTGAAATGCCACTTATATTCTTTCATTAGCCCTCCTGGGCCTGTCATTAAATATGGCAGGCTTAGCGTTTTTCACTTCAGATGAAAAAGCACCACTAGTCTCAGGAGACAGAATTTTTTCGATGCCCAAATTGATGAACAAGACAAGGTCAGCAATTTTCAGTTTATTGACAGAACTCTATTTACCTTTAGAAGTATTGAAATGGTATTTCAGATGCCCTGGAGCAGAACTGTGACCAAAAAGAAGAGGGAGAGGTTTATGAAAACCATTGCTATTATGCTACCTGGATTATTGTGAATGGCTTTTGTTTAACTTCCTAAAGCAGAAGGAGATATTTTGTGATTAGAAAATATTTTCATAAGAAAAAAACTTTAATAAATGTGACAGCACACAATAGATGGAGACAAACGCAGAGAAGCAGAACAGTAGAGAAAGCAGAAACTGCAGCCAACCACCCATTTAGAGTTAAATACAGGGTTTGATGCAAAAAATGTGTGTGGGCTTTCTGCTTTGTTTGAGGTTGTTTGTTTGCTTAGGAATGATTATCACTAACAAGCTGACAAACTGATCTAGATTTCAGTGAGGGAAACAGAGCTGACCATTTTAAATCGTAGCAATTCACTAGTGACAGTTACTGAAAGCCACAGGTGAGCTCTACTTTTGTTCATAAAGCTAAATAACCTCGGTTAATTCAAAACAAGTAACAATAAGAAATAACCCCATATTGCTGTGGGAGCCAGGACAGAGTTTGTAAGAACTGGATTTTCTCCTTTAACCATTGCTGGAGTGGGTTTGCCCTGAAAGGCCCTTCCTTCAGCCAGAAAAATAGCGTGCGGGATTTAAAAAATAAAGAATAAAAATGCAGATTATCTAAAAGTAGGCCAAAAAAAAAAAAAAAAAAAGAGAAGGTAGTAAGGGTTGCTAATAAAGACTATCAAGCCTAATTAAAATGGGGATCCTACAGAATTTTGTTCAGCCCACTAAAATCAGTGGCAGACAGCTCTGACCTGAGCGGGGAAATTGCAGCCATAGAGTTGTGGCTGCATCTCTGCCATTTGGGCTTCCTGGTAAACTGACACTCACCCTTTGTTAAAACAGCAAAAATCCTGTTACCTGCCTTGCTTTTACTGCAAGTGAACTATTTTCTGCTAATATGAGTGAGGAACACACTTTTGACCCTAAGGAAGGTGGAGCTTAAGGACATAAACCACCTTTTCCTTCATCAAGTGTGTATAGTTTGCTCTGGGGAGCAGTGAGCTGGCATCCTACAGTATCACTAAGCCACCTCTCTTGGGTGAATTTATTTTTGGTGGGGCTTGACCTGCAGGCACCCCACCTTTCCAACACAAATGATCTGGTTACTAAGCCCTTGAAGCAGGCAGCATCTCTGCATTCTGATTAAGTCCCAACATTAGGATGTCTGGAAAAGAAAACTCTCCTGGATGCCAGCAATGAAACCAACACCAAAACTTCAAGGGAGGTTGTCTGGGGTTGAATCTGTCAAGGGTGAAGCATGTTTCCAGGGTTGCTCTTCCACGTCTCACAATGGATCTACTGCCTTAATTGGAGTTTGAAATGAGTATGGCTGCAGCCTTTACTCCTGCATCTTTGACAGCTCTCCTCAAAGCCACTGAGGACATTCAGAGAGAAGGGTATCTACCTTGATGTGTCTGATGGTGCTCTGGAGAAGCCAAGAGGCTAAGAGTCAGCAGTTACATTTGCCCAGAAGCAGGACTTTCTTGTTAAAAATGTAGAAACTAAGCTTTAGGCACCAGGGGAACCAGACAACCTGGGAGGGTTACACTTTTCCCCAGTTTGCCCTTCAAAGACCTTATCTGGTGCTGAGTGGATGTGTATGCACGGAAAGCGCCAGTTGATGATGAATCTCAGATTTCTAAGTAGGAAAACAGTATTTTTGCCCTGGAAGATCAAGGACATGAATGATACAAACTGAAATTCTGGGTGATCTTTCCAAGTAAAATTCTTTTAGTTCATCAAGATTACATTTATGATTTTTAAAAAGCGGTCAACTCTTGTAAGGGGATCAGTAACTGATTTGTGTGCTCTGTAGCTTCTTGTAGTAGACTTTGTTGATGATCCCAGGGTTTCATAAGGAGAGCTTTCCTTATATCAGTGATTCATGTCAATCTCAACTAATCTCTCATTCCATTTACCCAAGAGTACATCTGTGGGCTTAGTAAGTCCATGGTTTTTTCACGATACCTTTCACACATGTATTTACCAGCCTGCTCTCATCTGCCTGCAAATTTAACTTGGCACTAGAACTGTTAAGCACCAAGAGATGCTCTCTTAGACATCAGAAAATGTGGCCAGCATCCCTCCTACTTCCTTAGTCCTCTTTCCCTACTGTGTCAACTTACATTCCCCATTCCCACTAGCAGTCTCCTGGGTGGACAATGCAGGAGGTTGCTACAGTGACACGCTTAGGCACAACTTTTATGCACAGGGAAGAAGGTGAAGGGCACAGTATCTCTCAGATGTATTGACGTGTTCAAACCACACCCAAATCGACTACAGACCCTTATCTTCTACCTGCACAGTCACTAGCACCTTCACCCCAACTTGGATGGCCAGCAGGTATGTGGCTGGCCACTAGAAGCTTGGCCAGCAGGTCAAGGGAGGTTATTCTCTCCCTCTACTCTACTCTTGTGAGACACCACCTGCAGTACTGTGTCCAGCTCTGGAGTCCTCAGCACAAAGAAGGACATGGAGCTGTTGGAGTGAGTCCAGAGGAGGGCTACAGAAATGATCAGAGGGATGGAGCACCTTTACTATAAAGACAGGCTGAGAGTTGGGGTTGTTCAGTCTGGAGTAGAGAAGGCTCCAGGGAGACCTTATTGTGGACTTTGAATACTTAAAAGGGGCCTATTAGAAAAATGAGTACATATTTTTTAACAGGGCCTGTTGCAGTAGGACAAGGGATAATGGTTTTAAACTGAAAGAGGGTGGATTTAGACTAGATGTTAGGAAGAATTTGTTTAAAATGAGGATGGTGAGACACTGGCACAAGTTGCCCAGAGGAGTTGTGTCTGCCCCTCCCTGGCAGTGTTTAAGGCCAGGTTGGATGGGGCTTGGAGCAACCTGGTCTACTGGGAGGTGTCCTTGCCCATGGCAGAGGGTTGGAACTGGATGACCTTTAAGATCCCTTCCAACCCAAACCATTCTATGAGTCTATGATTCTATGAACTTCCAGATGTCTTACCCACCTCAACTCTTCGGGCATGTTAGTGTGGCTCCGTGCTGTTCTATGCAAATTTTGGTTCTATGTAAATTGCTTATGGTATGCAAATCAATGCATTAAATAACTAGCATAAAGTGACACATATGGAGATGTGCATCACTTGGCAGCTACAAATCTGGAACCGTTCCACTGACGTCAGTGGTTTCACTTCAGACAGGCTCCAGTACGGAAGGTGTTGAAATCTGGTCCTGTGATATTTTCAGTCAGCTTCTAAACACAAACTCAAAAATTAATTATTTCAAAGGTGTAATTATTATTAATGCCTCGTGATTGTTGTTATTGCTTCAGGTTGGTACAACTAAACAGACATCCAAAGGTGGGTTGCAGAGCATACTTAATTTCAACTAAGCTGTCGTTGATGATAAATAGCGAGCCTGTGGTTTATCAGATCCCCGGGCAGCATGAACCTGATCCACTTTGGCCCTAATCACATAATAGATTCTCTTTTTCAAAAGCCAGGGCAAATAATGCAGGATTTATGCCAAAAAGTCTTAGGCAGATGTACGCCCTGAAGTGTTTCAAATCAATTTAGAATGGGGAACAAGTATAGAGCAGTTCAGTGTTACGTGCCATATATTTTTGATCCGGGACTGGGTGCCTGGAAGCATATGTACCGTCTTTTGTAACCACCCCCTGACAAGGATCTGCTGTTATTGTATGCAAGAAAAGCAGAACATGCTAAAGGTTAATGCTGCACATGGAAGAATCACAATGCTTGCTGAGCAGGGGCCCTGGCTGCTGACTGCTTCAAGCGCTGTGCAGGCATTTACACATTTGCAAATGTCGTTTTCACATGGCAGAACTTCCACCCACTTTTGCCTGAATGTAAATGATGCCAGGAGACGCCAGGCATTAAGTGTTCTCACGACTGCCCCCAACATCCCACTGCTCAAAAACAATTCTTCAAAACACTCCTGGAAAATCCTGTAAGGCTTTCAGAATTTATCCGTTTGTGTTTCTGAACCTTCTCGGTCACTGGTGGGGCTAAGCTCAGATTTGCCATGACACTGAACTGCAAGACGTGAATCGATGACAGGAGATTCAGCAAAGCCTGATAACGAGAGACTTTGGAAGAGTCAAGCTCTCGTCCTGCTGTCTACTTGATCTATTCAACTCACCTTAAATTCTGTTGCATTTTGCATGAGTAAAAAGCTACAGGAGGTTTGTATGGAATGAAGAAGCTTCCAGATTTCTCATTAGTTAACTGAACTAGCATCAGAGATTATGTATATAAATATAGAAGAAATCTAAACTCTGGAAATGTCAGTGTCTATCTGTACATACAATTTAACATTTATCAAGTGTGTATAACATTTGTGTTTCCTTTTGGTTTGTTGGGGTTTTTTGTTGCGTTTTAGGGTTTATTTGGACACTGTAATCATGGTATCTTTGTGTTGCTTTAACTAACTCCAACTGACAAGATTAGACCCTATATCACTTTGGGAATATTTTTGAGTTTGTTTAGGTTTTTCTTTTTTAATCATAACAGTCTCCCTGCAGGCCTGGACTGACATCAATTTACTACTGTCTTGACATCTTAAAGTTGTTTCTTACAAAATTTGCATTGGTGTCATTTTGTTTCAAGCTGATATTGTGACAATGTCTCCCTGGATTTATACTGACAATTTATTTTCATTTTGACATAATGTCATCCCTATAGTCCTTCGCTAGCATCTATCATAAGTCTGTGGATTTAAATGTAAAGTTGTTTCATTCTGTGAACTACAGTAACTAACTGAGCTCTCTCAGTAGATACTTTCCTGACCTCGATATCTAGCTATTGATTGCACTTGGGTTTTTATAGAAATGTCAAAAGTTCCTGCCCAGCGCTTTAGGCAGCTCTTCCATATGTACCAAATAAGGAAATTAAACAAAAGCTTCCCTTGAAAATAAAAAATAATTGCCAATAAGAAAGGGGTGAGTGCGTGTTTGTAGCAGCAGCACCAAACAAAACAACCAGACAGTGTTGGTAACATCACCTTGAACGTCTGAGAGCTGCGGATCCACTTCTGCTGGAGTGGTAGTGACATCTTTTTGGGACTGAACATTCAGGCCGTTTCCTTGTCAAACACCAAGTCCTCAATATCTATATATTTGATATGCTGTTGCTACTTTATTTGAATACTAAAAATGACAATTGGCAGACTCTGGTGTGAGCCAGAGTGAGGGGAGATTTCAGGTGTATCTCTGAACATGGTTTATTTTTTCAGCGCTTTGATTTTTAAATTGAAAGAGGCAAGCAGGATAGTGCGTAGTACCACAAATGCCTTGTGACCCTTCTTGAAGTGGAGTCATTGTGTGGCATAACTAGAATCCCCAATGGCACATTTGCAAATTATAAAGCAAATTCCTGTCTGCGGTTATAGAATATTCCTAGGATTATCCACAATGGCTTGTGTATGTGATTTTGCAAAAGCTATTGTTCATCAGAATACAAGCATGGCTTAATGAGGTATTTGAAGCAGTAACATCATTTATATGTTCTGCTATAAACAGTTCAACTCCTATACAGCTTCATATCTGGTAAATCACAGTACATGTACAGAGAAAAGGAGCCTTCAACAGCAAAACATGCTCATTTTTAACGAACCAGTCAATACTAAGTAAGGGTCATGGTGACTTGAACTGTCTCACCAGCAGTGCCTAGCCAGAAGCTATACCCCTCATGGTTTAACAAAAATTAAGGACTCGGAATTGAAACTTCCATGCATGTGGGAGGTTATTTATTCCGTCTTAGAAGAGTGCAATTTGATCTCCTAAAGAGTCAAATGTAATTTGAAAAGGCTTCCAGTTTATGCTCCAAAAACACGTAGGTCTCCCAGAGGTCCTGTGTCAGACCTGTCAGACTCATGCGGATGTTTACATCCTGCAGCAGTAGATCTGTATCTTCAGGCAATGAAACGAAGCCCTAAGAATGACAAGATCAGGACAAGAGACATTTTAACAACAGTGCAAGTAAAGAGAGATCTGGGAGGATGCTGTGTGAAGCTGGTGAGAAAATTTATCTTAAAACTCTTCAGAACAAAAATGATGACTTTAATATAAGTTTAACTGACACTTTGAAATTTAGACTGGAATTAATTTTGAACTTTATCTCCAACATTCAAAGGGGAACCTGGGACTTGAAACCACATGGGCAGAAACAGAACACAAGAGTTGCATAAAATGTGGATGAAGTATTATCTATCTATATAAGCAGTGTCAATTCCTATAGATGATTTAGATAAGAAAAAAATGTTGTATATAAACCAACCAGTGAAGTGTCATCTAAATCATTAACTGTTTATTGGGTATTCTTTTTGCTCCCTTCCAATATTGAAATATGCTGGTGATGCTGTTGGAATTAACTCAGTATATTTTTATCTGTATAAACACTCAGTCTGCCTTTGACTTTAGCAGAGTTTCATAGTCTAATTAAATGTTGTCTGTCATATTGGAATGTCTCTATCATTAATTCTTGTCTAAAATGGAAACACCACCACTGGAAATAGCACTCTCTGTTGCATTAAGAATAGCAATGAGCACTCATATTAGTCCTGCATTTTAACTCTTTGCACGCTTCTTATCTGATCTTAATGTTTGTCTTGCTGAGTAGATGTTTTGAAACTTCTGATTTTTGATGCCTGCCATTGCATGCCTGTTTTTCACGTCAGTCACCCATAAGTGGTGCTAGCTCCAAACGCAGTTTGAGGATGTCAGCATATTGCACAAGGTGTCCAGAAATGTATGAAACTCTTGAAAATGTGGCTTTACTCAGTTGGTATTGAGCTTTCTGTCTGTGGAACATGGCAATTAATGCTAATTTACTTGCTAAGGATACTTTTCAATAGTCTGCATCTTGCTACATCCTGTATCCAGCAACAGAAATGCTAATAAATTTCTGCTAGCAAACCCAGAGTTGATAAAGATTGGAAAGCAACACAAAAAGCATGAGCTGCCCAGAAACTTGGTTGTTCACAGCATTGAGCAGTTATCCAGCCTCCCTCTACTAGTGCTGGGGCAGTTCTGTGGGCTCGGAAGTGATTAACATGGGACCACAAGATGTTAATACCCCCAGTTCTGGGTTTCAAACCTGTGTAGCTAGATACAGGTGAGGGCTGGTGTTGTTATACTTCCCACAGAGGTTTCTCCAGGGCTTCGGTTTATTGTCCTCAAAATGCACAGCTGTGGATATTGCAGTTAGCTATTAATTAGCTACTCTAAACTCAGAATCTCTCTTACTGGGAGAAAAGAACTGACAGAAAGTGTTTGTATATCCTTTCTGCAGAGGATACTGTCCCTTTATAGAAGTTCCATGCTGCCCTATGAAGTGAGACACTTGGAGTTTATGCTGATCCCCATGTTTGGACACTACAGATTTCTGCTTCACTAGGCATGAAGGATCAGTCAGCTATTAAACCAAGGGCTGTAACACCACTAGCCATGGAGAGCTGCTTGATGACAGTGTTTTATAATGCTTGGGCAAGAACTGGGATGTTGCTATTCTTTCCAGCATGAAGAATCCAGACATACACAAGTACCAGCACGCGTATGCACACTGTACTTCTAATGGTCACATGATTAAAGGAGAAATCAGCTGTAAAAGAAAATGAGACAAGGTGAGTTTCTTTGGAAGTGCTGACATCTCTGTGATGGGTGTATTGATATCTTATATATCAATTTCAATATGCAATGGTAACAAAGGAGAGTGCATGAGGACCCTTTGAAGATCTAATGTCTATTGACTACTATTTAAAAGTCAACCACAGAGTTCAACCATTATTTATTGCATTTTTAATGTGCATTTGGTGTTAGCAGCATACACCATCTTTCAATGGTGACTAAGTACAATCAGCACCTATTTCTCAAGGTTTTACATATTGAGGTCTAGAAGTTTTAACTTTGTGAGATTCCTTTCCAATATGTGAGCAATTATTCCAGATGATGTGCAGAAAGAAGTAGAGTGTAATACAATTGTACATAATATCACTTCAGCTTCTCCCTATCCTGTTACTTAAAAACTCTGCTTCAATTAAGAGTTAAGAAAATAGAAATGTCTTGGACAAGAAGAAAAAATCAACAATAATTAATTGCTTCAATATTCCTCACAGCCATTCCCCCTCCATAGGAAATTAGTTTCCATTCATATGACAGACAAGATACAAGAGATGAAAGGGGACAAAATTAATTTGGCTGATGTCATTCTGTAGTTTAATCCTAGCATTAATATCCTTTGTATAGGATCTGGGAGTGTTACCTGGATTCAAACGTAATTCTGTGAAATTTGAGGCTTTGTGGAATTGATATTGGTCTGGAAATGAAGATGTTACAATCTTCCTGCCATTCGCAATAGCCTGTAAAAGCGAAGAATCAAATGAAGCTAAAATCCCTGTCCCTCTCTCTGAAACACACAGCTGTCATCTTTTCCTGTTCCCATTTTGTAACCATCAGATGGACTTGCCAAGATAGTCACGTCTATGATTGTCTGTGTTTTGATGGATGAGACCTTAAAAAAGCCCAAAATGTTGCAATATGCCTGAAGCCAAAGAAGTGAACGGCTGTTTCTTTGTGCAGAACTTGCACTGGGTCTTATATTAGAGAAAAATCTGGCCAGAGAACTTCAGAGACATGCCAGAGTTAGGGATAAATTTGCCTTCCCATGTGCAGAGCTGCCAGGTCTCATGCCTTCAGACAGGGACTCACAATTAAATCCCATCTTATTTTAACCACAGGCAGTGGGAAAGTTTCTGTGTATGAAGTGACACAGATAATCTGAAGTCTTTTTTCACCCAGAGAGGGAATTAGGAAAGAAATGGCTTTGGGTTCCTACCTGCATCCCACTCCAAAGAAGCTTCCTTAGGAAGTGCATTCTCTCAGTGCTGAATAGTACCTTGTCACAGCCTGATGTTGTGCACTTCAGTGCATGCTGCATGCCTGCTTTCCTGACCAGCAATCACTGGGGTTTACACACTGAGAGTGAAAGAAGTCACCCCTGGATATGCCACGCTAGGGAAGTGCTCTCTGCTGACACTTGGCTGGGACAGTTCAAATCCCAGAAGAAGAACATGGCTTCAGTTTTAGAATCTAAGAATTCATCTCCAAAATCACACCACTGCAATCACCACAAGTTTCGTATTGTGAATTTAATGTAAACTGACTAAGCTTTCTTTTCCTGAATCTGAATAGAGCCTAAACTCCTACCTGAGTTTGATTTCAGTTCCATTTATTTTAAAAGCTAGTGTGTGAAGGATAAATCTAAAGGGACTTCTCTTGTATTTACTGGAGAGTTTGGTATGTCTCCTGACATTCTGATTTTAAAATCATCTTTAGACTCAGTGTATCTATTTCTGTGTTCTTTTTATGGAACATTATGGAGGATAATTGTTTAGAGACAAGCATTCTCATTTACATTATTGTATGTTATTTGACCTTCCTCAAGAGCATTGGGACACCTCCAAGCACACCACTCAGCTTTGAATACTGGCACTTGTGAGCCCATTCTTACACCCTGGTAGGATGATTAATGTACCTTGGAAAATCACCTAATGGCTTGATACACTTTCTATGAAGCCTCTTGTAGGAGAAAAACAGGATAATGAGAGATGTAATTTATGGGTATGAAATGGAGGAGCTAAAATAGAGGAATTCATTCAGAAGTATTGACAGGATATCTCTAGTGCTTGAGATCTACACAGCAAAATTTAAAAGCATGAGTGAAATAGAGTGCTATTGGAAGACATCCCAAATACATGGAGACACCTGGCTGACAAGGATGTTCCCTCTGTAGAGACTGGTGGAAGGAACATGAAGAGTTTATCTAGTCAAAATATTGACCTGGAACCTTGCCTTTTGTTAAAAGATAGGAAGTGCCTAAAATGTGTCATAAATTGAGTATATTGGTTGTTCACAAATCTATCCTTTCTTGTCAGGCTAAAGATCTTACTTTCCCTGCAGTGCTCAGAAAGGCTGATAGTTCTTCTCATAGAAACATAATGTTAAAAAGAGTAATAATAAAATTAAAACAGAAAAGGAAAAAAGAACAATCTTCTTTTTAAATTGGTATATACATGTCTGCCAAGCTTTTTGCCACTCTTGGTTACTTAGCGCTTCTTAAGACCCTGAATAAAATATTTTGAAGCAAGTAAGCCACTTGGAAAGAACTGATATGCCAAAATATTTGGTGCTATTATTCCTACTTTTTGGATACTGGACTTTATTTGTAGTTGAAGAAGGAAGGGAAGTTAACAGACCTCCACTCTGATTAATAGTGTGAGAGAAAGACTAGAAAGCTGTTAGCACAATATGGGAGCGTTTATTTGTATTTAATTTTTATGCTGAGGTTCATGATGTCAAAGGCATTCTTTATTGACATTTATTAATTTTGGTGGCTTTAATTCTTTAAGTTTATAGTGGTAACATTACATCTGTTCTAAGTAATGGCATGTTTCTGTGATTCATTTTTTAATATTATGACATGACTGATACTGCTTACCTGCACACTCTGGATGCCTTTGGTGTAACTTCAAAGTACACCTTAACTGCAACAGTACAGTATAAAATATTCCAATAAGCAATTTCAATTTGAAATCTCCCATGTGCTCAAAAAAATTCCCCACTCTTGTAATTGCAATTCCTGTCCCCATTTTCAAAAGCCTAAGAGACAAATGAACTTTTGTTAAGTGTCCTGAATCATCACTTACTTGCCTGAAGGTGTTAATGATGGGTCATATTCTTTGCACACAGGGAGTAGAGCATTATTTCTGAATTCTTCTATCTACTTCAGCAATAGAAATACACAATGATTGCCACTGAAAATTTGTCACTAATCATAGAATTTTCATCTCTCTCTCCATTGTTCCAAAAATAATATCTTGCAGTAGTGCTCATATCACTGTCAGTTTATCAAAAAACAACTTCCAATTGAAAAGCCATGAGATGTTATTAGCCTATATTGTACACAAAAGTTAAAAGTAATGTGTCATCTGGAAGGCAGAATATATTACATACCTACAGTATCATCAAGAAGGGGTATGAAAATCCCCCAAACAAAACAGTGCAGTCAACAGGCTTGTTCAGCCGATTTCTAAGTATCATCAGTATCTTTTCTTATTGCCATTATCATTACAGCATATTGGGTATGTTTTTCTTCCATTTGACAAAAAAAAATGTAATAATGACTTTCTGTTTATTGGCTTGAGACTATCTAGAGGTGACAAAGAAGATTTTTTATAATAAAAAACTACTAAGAGGCGCAGCCACTTTTGGCAAGTTTAAATTATGAAAGCAATTCCACCAAACAAAATTCATGAGTCACAAACATGCTGCCACTGCAAAAAAAAAAAGAAAAAAAGAAAAAGGACAGACAAAGCAAAATACAGCTTCCCCTTCCCCTATAGGAAACGTATTTAGATGTTCAACTGGTTATTGCAGGCAGACTTCAGGACCTGCTCAGTTAACTGCTTCTCTGCCATTGTTCACTCATAGCCTGGAACTCGGATTACTCCCTTGAGATGTTTTGGAAAGAGAAAGGGAACATAGTTTTCCTCTGGTCCTAGCTGAAACTACTGTATCCTTTGTGGGGAGGCAGGAGGTAGGTTAAGGAGAAAACAGGTTTTGCTTTTAAAGTAGATGCTGATATCAAGTTGGTCTAGAAATCACAAAGGTGTTCAAAAGACAAAGCTCTAACCTCTATTACATGTTCCAGTGCTTTTAAGGTGGGACTTGTGGATTTTTTAGGCATTTCAGCAGGCTTCCTTCACCAGAGCAAGGCAGTCTCTGTACAAAACACTAATTTGTATCAATTTAGTAGTGCAGGCAGTCAGACAGTGAACCTGGTTGAGAGATTTGCACTGTGCAATAGAAATGAAATGTTTTGTATTGCATCTGACTGTCACATGTTCTTCACGATGTGTTCAAATTCACCCTTTTCATTTCCCTTCTCCCTGACCAGCTAGATCACGACACCACAAAATCAGTGCTCTAGGTTCCCCAGTTACAAAATCAAATCTCTGGGCCCCACCACCTAAAAAACAAGGCAGGAAACAATTGCTTTTTTTGCTGAGGGTTTCTTCTTGAGTGCAGTTAGAGAAAACCAGAGACAGCTATCATCTGCTGCTTCACAATATGTAAATATGCAGTGTTATATTGAACAAAACAGAAAGAAATTACTCATCAAGAAATTCCTCAGCAAGCGTGTAATTAGAAATGGATTCCAAATCAAAATGCAGCCAGAATCTGCAGAAATCCACATCTAGAAGTAAACAGCTTACAACTGCTTTAGGATAAATACTCTGCTATGCAACAGGAATTTTTATAAAAAATGAGAATAAAGGAAGAGAAATACTGTTCATGGTACCTGTGGTTACATAGACAGTAACTAAGCTGATCTTAAGACACTCAAAGGATCTGTGTTTAAAGATAGGCACTTGACAGAAGAATTGATCTTCACTGATACCAGTCTGTGAAGCTCTGACCTCTGTTTTCATCAGCAAGCCTTTCTGGCAGGCAGCTGAGAGTCGAAAGAAAGTCTCACTGTGAGATCTACCAAATTCACTGTGATCCCAGATCATCCTGTCTAATGTTGGGAGGTTAACTATGGAACCTTTCCTAGGAGTGCAGCCCCTCTACACTCCCTAGAATACCTACAGAAAGTTACAGGCTCAGGTCAGGCATCTGATAACACTCTTCTGCTCCCAGAACTTCTGCTTGACAGTAAAATGTAAACAAATTCCAAAATTTTCTTGAACCAGGACAAAGGCTCTCACCAGGAGCCTGTGTTTGGTTCTGGGTAGAAATGAAGATTTTTGTGAGTATTTAACACTGCACAGCAGCATTTGCTCTTGTTATATCCTCTCACCCTATTTTCTTCCCTGATCATGGTATTCATGAGAAACACATGGATAGTCTCTGATGCAAAGAAAGGCTTATGCTGCAACTAAATCTTTTAAGTCTATAATGAACCCAAACTGCATCTTCATCTTGTTGAATTGAGAACTATGGAAGGATCCTGCACTGTTGAACAGATCGCACATGTTTGCAATGGCTTTTCAGACAGTCTGCAACCATCCATCACTGTGTTTCTTTAAGCACAGTCCACTGATTTACTGAGAAGCTCTTGACATCTTACAGGGTTCTCCATCTCAAATTTGTGAGTCTCACCTACCTCCTTCCTGATTTGTACAAGAAAATCATGAGCAAGTAATGTCACTGCAAACCCATGCCTCAGCCAGAGAGACATAATTTCCCATCTTCCATCAAACATATTACAATCCATTGAATACTGAAGAAACTTACCCTGGATTTATTTGCTGTAGTTGAAAAAAGTACGGTGGAAAACCTGCTACTTGTGAGAATACCCATAGAGAACTCCCAGAAATGCCAGCTTAAACCTTTCTAAGTAGTAAAAGTAGAAGTAGTAATGCAGACACAGCTTTGTCTGGATGTAGGCAAAGGTGTGGAATTGTATGAACCAAGTTAATGATACTGACTAATGAGATTCTTCTGTCAACAGATAAAAGATTTTAGTAGAGGCCTCCCAAATCCTTTTGCAACATCTGCTATTGTCAAGCATAAAATACTGCTTCTCACCTGAGAAGCATAGTCAGGATCCAAAATAATGTATTAAAATGGCTTGAAATCTTCCTCAGATGATACACTGAGTTGAGACAAAAACTGCATTTCAATTCCTGTGCTGCTCACCTGCAGTATGCCACTAACACCAGTTCTTTCTTTAGCTCGAATCAGCAGCCAGGTGAAATGGACAAATAGCAACAACTTTAGACTCAGAAATACAGGCAAACTGTTCTCATTGCTAACTCTGTTCGACCTTACCATCATTAAAAAACAGTACAGTGTAGTTTATTCCATCAGTGTATTTTCAATGATGTATTTTACATGACATTTGCAATGTGCCTCTTCTTTCATTCCTTTATCAGGAAGAAAAGGGAGTAATGGAGTGCTTTTTTTTTGAGTTTTCTAGTTTTCTTGCTGTAGCTTGATGTCAGATATAGCAGGGCATATTGAATAGTCCCACAGCTGGAAAAGAAGAGTTATGAGACCCGGGATGGGATCTGTCTGGAAAAGATTAGATGACCACATTCCAAACAGCTCAAAGCAAATGGCATTAGGATTTGAAGTCTGATACATCCACCAGCAGCAAAGGGTCAGTACAGTGCCTTGGTTCCTGCCCCTTCACCTTGACCAAGATCTTCCTGGGGTTGTTCCTATAGGTACACACATTGCATTTTCACTAGCTTTTGTGGAGATCATAATAAGGTGGGAATCTTTTATCTTTTACTTCACCTCTCTTTTAAAGGGCTTTGTGTCCCACCACAGGGACACTAAACCACTGTCAGAGTGAAACAGGACTAGGCTCTTGGTTTACTTTGCTCCTTTGAAAATCTTAGCTTGGGTTCTGCTTTCCTGTGATTTCTATGGTGCAGTTTTTTTCCTTGTGGTTATCTTACAGCCATTTTTCTTCTCACCTGGAACAGCACTCTCTCTAGGGAACAGGCAACTGTCTTTTTTGGAGCACAAATCCTGCTAGAATCTCTCAATAGATAAACAAAAAGCCTTTGTGATTCCACATTTGCATTTTGCTTTTAGATATTGCAGTTTTTCCTCTCCATCCCTTGCCCCCTCCCCTTTTTCATGGAGCCCTCACACTCACCTGCACATACACACAAGGCATTAACATGGGCCTGAAGTCACCTAATTCACATGAGTAATTTTTAGTAGGCTACTACAGCCCTAACATAAGTTTCCCAGGTTTGCCATGGACTCTCCATTATTAAGTAGATACCTTCAGAAGGATGTTAGACAAAAATTTTTAAGAGTGAGTTGAAGAATGAAATGAATGTTAGTGGGGCTGACATCCATGAAATACCTACCAGGTATTCTGAGGGGCTGGGAAAGAAATGGAGTTCCAAGTGTATTTTGCAAATGGGACATGGAATCATTGCTATGTGCTGCCTTTAGCAGCTGGTTTGCTTTCCCCACTAAACCAGGAATTTGGGTTATCCAAAAGCTCTGCTGGTCAGGTGATGCCTTGACACTTGTGCACATGAGCTTTGTACACTTCAGGCTCCATCTTGCTGCCCATGTGAGGTTCCTTCTAGGTCAATTTTCAGTAGTAACATACATACTTACATTAGCTAATCAAGGAAGGTTAGAAAAAAAATATTAAGTCAAGACTCTTGTTCCAGAGAGAAACTGATATTCTTTTAATAAAATAATTTTAGCCAGAATTTAATTTATGTTTTTCTTAGGATGTTTGTAGACTTCATAAATAACAGAAGTAAAAAAGAATATCCACCTGTAGCTTTAGTGCTCTTCCAGATGTTGACAGTCTCCCCCTTGCTATTCAGCACTGGTTTACTTTATTATTCACATTGCACACGGAGTAGGATTTTCCTGACTGAGGATTTGTCCAATGTGTGGGGCTAAAGCTAAGTTTACATCTTCTCCAATTATAAGAGGGACATTAAGTTCAGATAATGTGAGATATAAATTTAAGAGGAATTCTAGGGATATCATAGTTAGGTGCAGAGTCATTACAGGAGTTTAATGACTGAGAGTTAATTTCAGTTTTCAGGATTATAAATTGAGAATCCTTATCTGGCTCATCTTTTCTTTTTTTTTTTTTTTTTTTTTTTTTGGTAATTAATTGGAAATTTATTTCCAAGCAATTAAGGCAGAGATTCTGTTCAATCCCTAAGTGCTTGTGAGCTATATACTAATGTTTTCTACCTTGCTTTCGGAACTGTGTCCTGCTAATTTCCTTGAACTCTTTCTGATAACATGATAATGCCTGTGTGTGGTTTTATATACAAAGAGTTATCTTCATTTCAGTTTGAATATTCTGTAGGAAATTAAGTTGCTCAGGACTTAGAACTGTACCATTTCGTAAGTGCTGATAGATTAGAAAGATAGTCCCCCACAAAACCACACAGAAGGAACAAAATTAAGATGTAGCATCTTTCTGCAAGTGTCTGAAATAATGGCTTGCTGAGATGCTCTGTTGTGATGTTTTATGGACTCTAAGTTACAGGATCTGAGCAAGTAAAATTGTCCCACTCCTAAGCACTTGGGCTGTGACTCATTTCGTTTGACTCTAGCCGTGTATAAGTTATGTGTCTATCCTAAATCAGTCATCTTCACTCTCACGTGAAGAGTGGCATCTCCAAGTAAGGGAAGCTGATCCCTTTTGATGCAATTATCTCTTGGCATTTCATATCTTCATGGCAGAGGGATGATTCTGTGTGCCAAACCAGCACACTACCTGGGTGCTAAGGTGTGACATCCAGTGGATTAGTACATGCATACAGGAACTCAGCTGTTGGTTCCCTGTTTGGCACCAGGTAAGGAAATTCAGTGTTCTCACAGAATCACAGAATCACAGAATCTAAGGGGTTGGAAGAGACCTCGAAAGATCATCTAGTCCACCCCCCCTGCCAGAGCAGGGTCACCTACAGTACATCACACAGGAATGCATCCAGGTGGGTTTTGAATATCTCCAGTGAAGGAGACTCCACAACCTCCCTGGGCAGCCTGTTCCAGTGCTCTGTCACTCTCACAGTGAAAAAGTTTTTCCTGATATTTACATGGAACCTCCTATGCTCCAGTTTGCAACCATTGCCCCTTGTCCTATCATCAGTCATTACTGACAAAAGCCTGGCTCCATCATCCTGACACTCACCCTTTACATATTTGTAAACATGGATGAGGTCACCCCTCAGCCTCCTTTTCTCCAAGCTAAAGAGACCCAGCTCCCTCAGCCTCTCCTCATAAGGGAGATGTTCCATTCCCTTAATCATCTTTGTGGCTCTGCGCTGGACTCTCTCAAGCAGTTCCATGTCCTTTTTGAACTGTGGGGCCCAGAACTGGACACAATACTCCAGATGTGGCCTCACCAAGGCAGAATAGAGGGGGAGGAGAACCTCTCTTGACCTACTAACCACCCCCTTTCTAATGCACCCCAGGATGCCATTGGCCTTCTTGGCCACAAGGGCACATTGCTGGCTCATGGTCATCCTCCTGTCCACCAGGACCCCCAGGTCCCTTTCTCCTACACTGCTCTCCAGCAGGTCAGCCCCCAGCCTGTACTGGTGCATGGTGTTGTTCTTCCCCAGATGCAAAACTCTGCACTTGCCCTTGTTGAATTTCATTAAGTTTCTCCCCGCCCAACTCTCCAGCCTATCAAGGTCTCTTTGAATGGCAGCACAACCTTCTGGTGTGTCAGCCACTCCTCCCAGTTTAGTGTCATCAGCAAACTTGCTGAGGATACATTCTGTACCCTCATCCAGGTCGTTGATGAAGATATTGAACAACACCGGTCCCAGTACTGACCCCTGAGGCACTCCACTAGTTACTGACCTCCAACTAGATTCTCTCCCATTGACTACAACTCTCTGACTTCTTCCCTTTAACCAGTTCTTGATCCACCTCACTACCTGATCACCAAACCCATACTTTATCAGCTTATCTACGAGGATGCTGTGGGAGACAGTGTCAAATGCTTTACTGAAATTGAGATAAACCACATCCACTGAACTACCATCATCTATCCACCTAGTTATTTCCTCATAAAAGGCTATAAGGTTGGTCAAACATGACTTACCCTTGGTAAAGCCATGTTGACTGCTCTTAATGACCCCCTCATCCTTGATATGCCTAGAGATAGTGCCAAGAGATAGTCTCCTTCCCAAAGCTCTGCATCTGGACACATTTCAAAAGCGAGAGCCAGTGCATTAATTTGTTTTTTATTCTCCTGAAGTGCTGCTCTAATCATACATGAATGCTGCACCATCCTGAGTAGTAACCAAGCATATAGTATAGAAAGACAGTCCCTATGCCTAAAGGCTTAAACCTCACAAGGAACAATTTTAGGAAGTAGGTGTTGCTTTTGCCATTTTTTTTTCAGAGCAGGTTCACATCTACAATGTGACTGGCTCTCACCGACTCTCCAGTCTCACTTCTTTATACCACAGTGCTGAAGTGCCTCCGTTCCATCTGCTCTTGCTTTCCAAGAAACACCGTACCTTCTGGAAAATACACCCTGGAAGGGAGCCCAAGTAAGATGCAACTTGTTGGCCAAAAACGTCCAGCCATAACCTGGAGCCTTCTGGCTCTTTTCTAAGAGGAAAAGCATACAATGTCAGCTTGGTTCTCCTTCTCTCATCACTGTCACTCTACCATCATTCAAGGCAAGTCTAGAACTTTTGCAGAGCACAGAGTATGAAGGAAAAGCAACCTCCTTCAAATTCAAGTTGCTAAAGTTCACACAGACTGTCTTTGTTTGCCAAACCAGTTTAAGTTTCTGCCCTCTTCATCCTCTTTTACTTGTTTGCAGTCCCACTGCAGTTCAGTACTGTCTCTGTCTCATTTCTACTGATAAACATTGAACAGGGCTTAAACTAGAGTGCTGGCACAGAGCTAGCTGAATAAAAAAAAAAAATAAAAACACTCCAGAAGTTTGTGGAAATTTTAGGTTGCTAGAAAAATTTGCAGCCAAATAAATGTCTATAAAATTATACCTTAATAATTACTATTTTCAGAACTGAGCTGGTATGCCCTTGGTATCTGGGGTCTCTGAAAGCTAGAAAAGAGGAAGGTAAGAAAAATAGGTTTTAGATTAATAGCTTCAAATATGGTACAGCAAAAAAAAGTGAAAATTAGGTCTGTTTTAAAGTCATGATTCAGAGGATTAGTGGAGGGAAATAACTCTTCACATCTAAATGACCAGTTCCACTGTGAAAAGACAAGCTGAGCTGCAGTGGATGAGTGTTTATGTCTATAGCCACTCTGGCCAACAATTCAATCAATGTGAGTAAAAAAAGATAAATTCTCCCAAGGCTGTTTCAAAGGAAAAAAAACATTCAGAGAAATGTTCATGAAAGTGTCTCCAATGGAAGCTCAGACTCAAACTGATTTGGGTTTTCAGCTTCTGGTGACACATGTCTCTGGTTGGCTATGCCATAGACTCATGGTTTTTGTGTCTCAGGTCCCCTTTCTTCTTTATAAGCCGTCCATGGATGAACCAGGAATGCACCAAAGTGGCATTTCAGAGTCAAAATATTTTCATGTTTTCATCAAAATCTGCCATGGGATAATCTGATTTTGTTTTTAAATATATTCATTACTTTTTCTTGAGTGAAAGCTTTTTTTTCAGGCAGCTGAAGAGTGTCAATTGAGAAGTCAGACACAGAGCAGGTTACAGGACCTGTATCTCCTTGTAGAGATGGCTGTTTGAGTGTCCACATGGTCCCGAAGTTACTAATTAACCTTGACTGCATTATAAGCAGCATTTCAATAAATAAATAAAGGGAGATTCAGTGTCATGGTAATGAACTTTCTTCCTGGAAAGCAACACAAGAAAACTTTGAAATAAATAGGTATCTGCTAATGTCTTTTCAAGCAGGACATTAACAAGCTGTGGGTTTAGTACTTCATGCCTTCCATTCTTTACTGAGTTTCCAAGGTTAAGAGAACAAATCATAACCAAACACAATCGTGTGTTACCAGCCTCCATTTCAATGTGCTCATGTGAGGAACACCTTGCTTCTTATGCTTTATTCCTGCCTTCAGCTCAATTAGATGGATCTTTCTGAGGCCAAGCTCCTTAGTGCAAATATACCCAGCCACAGTACATATATATGCAGCCACTGCCTCCCTGGGTAACCTGTGCCAGTGTCTCACCACCCACACAATAAAGAAATTCTTCCTAAACTCCATTCTAAATCTACCTTCCTTTAGATTGAACCCATTCCCCCTTGTCCTGTCACTATGTGCCCTTGTAAAATGTCCCTCTCCAGCTTTGCTGTAGCCCCTTCAGGTACTGGAAGGATGCTCTAAGGTGTCCCCAGAGCCTTCTCTTCTCCGGGCTGAACAACAACTGTCTTCACTGGAGAGGTGCTCCAGCCCCCTGATCATCTTCGTGGCCCTCCTCTAGACTCACTCCAACAGCTCCATGTCCTTCTTATGTTGAGGACTCCAGAACTGGACACAGTACTCCAGGTGGGGTCTCACGAGAGCAGAGTAGAGGGGGACAATCCCCTCCCTTGACCTGCTGGTCACGCTGCTTTTGATGCAGCCCAGGATACCGCTGGCTTTTTAAACTGCACGTGCACACTGCCATATGTCTGGTTCTTATTCTTCTTTAGTGCAAAGTAAACAGATCCATTCTCGCCTTTGTGGAGGTGGCTTAAACTGAAACAATTGAAATTTATTGCCATGAGTCTGTTTCAGTTTGCATTTAAATGAACTTGGAGAGTTCACGTGACCATTTCTACGTGTTAGCTGGAGGATGTAGCAAACATCTGAGGGTCTTCAACTCCAGAAACTACTACAGATGTTCCAGGGAAAAAAAGCAGTGACTATGCATTTAGGAAAGGAATAATGGTTATGTTTACACAGTGAACAAAACAAATAAAAAAGGACAATACCTACATGTCATGTTAATACAAATGTGAAGATCTAACCAATTTTTCAATAGTGCAAGGAGGAAGTGCACCTGAGGAGGTGCATTTGTATTTGCACTGAATAAAGCCCTGGTGAGTCATAGTGAAAATTTCCAGCAAGAAGGCTTTGTTAAAAAAGTATTTTGGTGGAATCCAGCGAATACTGTCAATATTTTATGTTCTAATGAAAGTTAGATAAGCTCTTGAAAACAAAACATGAACTCTGAAGTCTTCTTAGTTGAGGAGTTCAGAGATTCAGCCAGGGAGCTGCCAATCTGTTTTCTCATATCATCAAATTAACACCCCTTCATCGCACATATTGTTTGTTCCCTTCGTGGGTTTTGTTTGGTTTTTTGTTGTTTTGTTTATGAAGGTCACTTTAGGTTTGAGTGGTTTTTTTGGTGGAGCTGCTTTTTTTGTTGTTTTGTTTATGAAGGTCACTTTAGGTTTGAGTGTTTTTTTTGGTGGAGCTTTTTTTGTTGTTTTGTTTTGTTTTATTTTGTTTTTAACAAAGACAATCTTTGTTCTCATTAAATTATACCAAGGCTTTTTTAGCATTACTTATAGCTCTCAGGTTTTGGATAACAGGTATTTCTGTTCAGTTATTGATGATTCTATGATGACTTCATTTTAGGTAATCACAGCAAGTACAGGCAAATGACATTTTAACTCTTATACAGACTCTAAGCACAGCATTTCATAACACATCCGAGTGTTGGAATTTCCTTTTTTGTTTGATAGACTGTTTGAACGAATCTTGCAACTTGAGTCAGCTGCCTATTCAGAGGTGTCGAGTGTTATTTGCAACACCCACAGATAGCTGAGACATCTTCATGGGGCTGGCAGCTGTTACACAGAACCTGTGGGATGGCAGTGCTCGCCTGGAGCAGCAGCTGGAAATTGAGCAGGCTTGCACATGAAATGGTACTGGCCATCTATCCTTCCTAGGCATCTTTATCCTGCCCTTACCAGATGAGGTTGAGGTTGAGATTAAGACTCCTAGTTATAAGTGTCTACAAATAATTGTTTACCTCTCCTTTTGGTGTCTAAGATTCCATCGTAACCAGTCAAGATTTAAGAGTCTCGGTTCAGTTGCTTGAATGTCATCTCCAGTTGCTTGAATGTCATCTCCAAAGACACCTACTGCCCCTTACTTTTTCCGCATTTGTCACTCCCAAGGGTCATGTAGCTCCTAGAAGTTCTATATCATAGGTTCTTGGATAGTCTTGGGTACCTTTGAGTGTCTCAGGTGCCATCAGATACTTATGTGTTGATATCCACTTGCACAGCTCATCTGGTCAGCACAGTCAATGGAGCATAGAGAGCAATTCAGCTGACCAGGCAATTTACTTTAGGGTGAGCTAATATGATCTCCCCTTCTGCCTATATTGGGTAGTGGCAATATTTAGACACTCTCAGCTATGTATGTTGTCATTTGAGATACCATGGGCATATGGGTCTCTCAGGTACAACATAGGACCATAGGAGATGCCTTGGCTCTGCTGGACCAGCAGTCAGAAACCACTGCAACTCAGATAGCAATAGATGCCCATGTTTAGGTGATTGAACAGGACCCAAATATCACTGTCAGTTACAGCAGGAGCCCGGTGGACATTAAGAAGCAGACCTCTAAATGCAGTTATCTTAAATTAGGCCCTAGTGCCACACACTATGTTTGAAAACAAGACCAGTATAAGATATGTTAGGTAAAAGAGAACATGCAAGGTTGTCTGCTCTTGCCAGTGTATTCTCCCTCTAGAGCAATAACAGCCATAACTTTCCTATTCTATAAGACCATTTGTGGTGGGATGACCCCAGCCAGCAGCCAAATATTGACTCTGCCTTTTGCTCACTCCCCTCGCCGAGGGATGGGGGCAAAAAATCAAAGGAAGGCAAAAGGACTTGTGGATCAAGATAATACCAGTTTAATAACAAAAATAAAGGCTGTGTGTGCAAAGCAAAAATAGGAATTCATTCACTGCTCCCATCAGCAGGCAGATGTCCAGCCATTTCCTGAGAAGGGCTTCAGCATGCATAACAGCTGCTTGGAAAGACAAATGCCATAACTTTGAAATTCCTGCTTCCTCCTCCTTTTGCTGAGTTTTATTGCTGAGTATAATGCCATATGGTATGGAATAACTCTTTGGTCAGTTTGGGCAAACTTTTCTGGATATGTTCCCTCTTAAACTTTTCTGGATATGTTCCCTCTTAAACTTTTCTAAACAGGCTGCTGTGAAGGAACTCCACTCCAGAACTTCATCCCAGACAAACCCAGTACACCATTCTTCCAAATAGGTAATAAAAGGACATGCCTATTGTCTTCTGGGTGACATCTGTACAACACTACAGTAAGTGCAATATTCCACTGCCGTTCTTTCTTATATCATTGTTCTGATTACTCCTGAAGGTCCCTGTCACTTCTAGGACACCGTGCAACAGACCACTCTATTTTGTAGAAGAGTTAGCCAAACAGATAAAAAGGTGCAAGTGCTTCAATTAGGAAGATAGGAGAAAAACAATGAGGTTTTCAAGAATGAAGTGACAGACCTCTGTGCTAGCTTGTCACAGTCTCCAGTGCCAAATATCTCATTGATTCACCATCACCAAAGCTGGTGCTGTGTTTAAATCACATTACTTGGGAATTAGTAATTTCTAATTATGATACATGTTTGATATATGTCCTTTCCAGTTTTCACAACCTGAATAGGAAATGTTTATGGGTTACAGAACATCAGTATTATTTTTGTAAATCCAAAGTAGTCTCCAGGTTTAGTTTATCCAGTCGTAGTTTAGCATAACAGAATTTTTCACAAAAATTTGGACTTCAGTCCTACACCAGTACTGCCAGGAGCCAATTTGTTATTGGATGGTCTAAGCGCATTGTGATATGGCAAACATCCTGTCTGGATGATAAAACCACAATAAACTTGGGCATACATAAAATAAGACTTAACTGTAATGAGATCAGAAACTGGAGCTTTTTTTCCACATCAACACCTTCCCTAAAACTTGTGGGAAAAGTGTATTTCGCTGGGCATTTACAAATCATTGTCATGTTTGTCCGCTGCATACTGACAAATCTGCCACTTGTCAGTTAAACCAGGCAAATTATTTCTTAAGATTAAAGTGGCAGTTTAAATTTCCTTGTTAAAGCAAAGCAGACTACTAGTTTGAATGTTGCTGGTTGACCTAGTATCTTTTGACATATTAAAAACTGGGAAAATTAAAATTGAATTACCCAGCACATTCTCTCGAGTTGAGCTTTTCTGGCACAAGATTCCTGTTAATATTTCACTTCTAATAGGTCTTCTATGCCAGGGGTGCTAAAAAGAGAAGGAAAAAAAAAAGGGGGAAAAGAACAGAAAATTACTTTATATTGGATTTGTGTAACTCACAGTGATTGCTATCAAATCACAGCTTAAATAATTCTTTGTTCAGCAGGGTAGACACTGTACTGAGGTGTTTAGAACATTTATGTACACAGAGTAAAATCTCCTGCCTCTTTCTCACTCTCCCTGTCTGTCTGGAATACAGATGCGTACACTGAAACTGTAACATTTGAAGACAAAACCAACTGCAACAGCAATGATGAACCCGTCAATGGAGTAAAAATGGTGAAAAAAGATGGCTCATGGAGGCTGACTGGATATTATATGTCTGTCTAATTTTGAGAGGATGTCCCATCCAAGTTCAAGGTATCAATGTGAACCCAAAATATGTGGATGAAGGGACATGCTGGGTTCATACCTGCTTTCTGGGCAGCCCCCTGAAAGGAAAACATAATCTTTAAACATCCTGTGATATTGACCATTGACCCATTCAGACTGGGGGAGCGAGCACTCTGATGAGAAAGAGAACATCTAGTATTGTCTCCTTCCCCTCATACTCCTTTATCATTGCTAAACTGCCGGGTTTTATAGCAAAGTCTTAGCACAGTTCTAAGCCCCCATTCAGTCTTCCAATAACTGCCAGCTACAACACTGCACTGCTGGCACTGGCCATGACAGGCAAAGAATTTGTTAGCTGATTGCCCAAGATGGACAGATGTTGGGCGAGAGATGGAGGAGTGACTTGCCAGAGTCAAACAAACACAGGGCTCCATGCAGTGCCTTGCCAACTTCTCCTGCGAGAGCCTGCCTGCTAAGCTCATTAAAGTTCACAGCAGAATTTGGACTCTAAAATAAATAATCTCAGTAGCACAAAAGAATATTAATTTACTGTGAAAACTCTATTAAATGTAGGAATGGTAACACCAAAGTTTATTAAATGTGACATGATTGCATAGGAACAACAGCAATTTAGTAATCTGGAAACAAGCAAGCCAAAAAAAAATTGTAATTAAGGTAAATAGAGCCAAGAGGAACATTATACACTAGACCTCTTCTGTCTCATGCATTAAGCACAAATGATCAAGGAACTCTACATCCATGATGATCTGGCAGTCACATATCAGTGATATTTGATATAAATGCAATATAATAAAAGCAGTAATAATATTACAGCTACTACTCTGGATAATAGTAACATCTAGTCCTTGCATCTAAAATCCAGCCCTCATGTCAGTGGCTGCAGCTCTACCAGTGTCAATGAATTGTGGATGCAATGGATTTGCTGAACAGGATATATTTGTAATTATGAAACTAATAGATATTAAGATGACTAAAAAGGCACTGCTGTTTTTCAGGCTATTTGTTTTATATCCTGATAATTTCTTCTTTTTAGAGAACTAAAGGCAGAAAGAAAAAAAACCAAACACAAAACCCCCAAACATTTGGCTCATCTTCAACACATATTGACAATCCAGCAATGCAAATACCTATGCCCTAACAGATTTCAAACTGGACAAACTTATAGTGCCCACCTGTACTCATCAAATACTGATATCAGAGGAATAAATACTCTCAAATATGTGTTTATTTGGTAAAGCGGTGTCAATGCACTCCTTGCCAGAGGCTTATTTTGTAATGAAGATTCAGGTACATAATTTAACATTTTGTACCAATTCTATTTCAAGACTGACACTTGAAGGTGAAAAAATAAAATTCTTAAGAACATAACCGACAATAAGTTGGCACTGACATTTAAATTAATGTAAAAGTTTTGATGGTAATAATTTGTCTTGTACTATCTCTTACCTTCTGATTTTGCTTGTGCAAAGGCAGAAATGAAGATTTAATTTGTCAAGTTTTAAGGCATTCAGAAATAATTTACACGCTGAAGGTGCCTTAAGAAAAAGGTCCATTATATTTCTTACAATGAATGTATTCTGATAAGACTGCAATATGCAGCACTCATGTGAAAGCAATGTAAAGCAAGTGTCAAAGCCAGATAACGGAGTCCAAACAAACTTTGATTACTAGTGAAAACCTAAAAAGTGATAAGGGTATGATTAAATTCTAACTAGCAGATTTTTCAAATGGATAATAATAAGAAAGGGAAAGTTAATTCTTCCAAATAGCAGCACATAAATGACATTCTGACTAGTTATAAATGAAATTGAATTTTAACAATTAGTCCTAATGATAATTACCCAATAATTATAATTTGGGTAATAGAATAAGTATAAACATTATTGCTGTTTGTAGTTTCACAGTTAAGGCTAGGTTTTTCACTTAAGGATGTGACTGTGAGAATATGACTCTGTTATGTATAAATAAAGTATGTTACATATAAGCCATGTAGAGGGTAAGGTGATTCCCTTATTTAAGTGGCCATGCAACATATGAAAAAGCATATTCTGTGGGTTGCAGATGGTAGAGGCCCTATTTCAGTGGGATTGAATGAGATAAGGCAACAAGAAAACACAGGCTGGTAAGCAGAGGTTCCTCAAGCAAAAAAAAAATAATTCTGATTGCAACTCAGATTGACAGAGTTCCCCTACGCATGACAGGACAGATTTCAAGGAGAAGGATCTCCAAACTCACCTTCAGGTAGAACAGATTGAGATGTAGTCTGTCTACTATTTCTCTTCTGAAACCACAGTGAATGGAAATTATTGGAAGTGAGCTATGTGCACACTCTTCAGTCAAAAATGGTGAAAGATGAAGAAGAAATACAAGCTAGTGGCTGTAAACTCACCTGGAGTGATGGACTCATCCTATCTACAGTGCTGCTTACTCTTTCACAAAAGTAGTTCTGTGGGGATCCGGGTATCAATGGAAATAAGTTCAATAAGGAAGGAGTATCTTAAATAATGAAAACTGTAAAAGACTGGAATTGTTTATTTTGGCAAGGAGACAAGGGAGATGCAACAATTAGTTTGGAAACAGGTAAGAGAGTTGAAACTGGAGGAAATAATACTGCTCAAAAAGGAAATGCATTCCTAATTGGATTATGAAAATCCTGTTGTAGAGTACTGTTAAAGCAAGAGTACATTAGGGTTCAGAAAGCAAACAGATATTTCAGTGGTCACCAGAATAACTGTATTGCTAATTGTTAACTCGATGAATATTTTATGTTGCTTGTTAACTATTTATCCTGTAACAGATTATTGTTAGCAAACATTTGCCTTTCAAAATGTCTGACATCTCCTGTTTTTCTCGCTGGAAGTGAACAAGATGCATTGGTAAGCATACATTTTTTCAATAAAGACTTCAGAATTACCTTTCAAGTTCTCCATGGAAATGAAGCTAAACTCCCAATAGGAAAGGTGGTGGCTGTTATGATTGAGGCAGCAGGTGTTTAAAATTGTTCCTGCTGAGCTCAGTAAGGGATTAAAATTTTACTGGGTTGGGAGAGGTATAAGAAAACATTTTGCTGAATAGAGACCCTATATGATAAACTGATTTTCCAATTATCCTGAAGTGAATACAAGCTACAGCTCCTTCCTAAACCGCATTTGAAGGCTGCACTGAATATTTCTTGATGGTCAAGTCATTTTTTAAATTTAGTAGAAGACAAGTTTTAATTTCTTCACTCTCTCAGTGTGTTCAAGGATAGAAGGCAATATGAAAATGCAGGGACAGTCAGTGGCAAACAAAAAATGTAATTAGCTTCCGGAAAGGGTAGTGTTTTGGATTTTTTTCTTTCTTATTCCCTCATGAAAAGGAGCTAATAAAAAAAAAGCCATGTGACTGTGTTCAAAGTGTTTTGAATTTTGGCTAAGTCAAACGCAAGGAAGAAAAATGTTTCATAGGCAGAGTGTGGGTAATATGTCCTGAGGGGTTAGCACAGTTACTTGTTCAATAAGTAAGGTCAAATTATGTGTGAGGCAGAGACATTTAGCATAAAAACAGTATTAATAATTCATGCGGCAAGCCGAGTGGTGGAATGATAAGATATAGTGATGGGGAAAAAAACCAAAACAGCAACAAAACCCGACCACTAGACAGAGTCAATGGAAGAAAAAACTCATCTAAAACAAAAAGCCAATAGGATAGAGAGGGGAAAATACCAGTTAAGATTTTTCTTATAAATGCCCACACAGATTCAGTCTTACAATATGACAGTGATGCTAGTTTCTGTTATTTGCTTGCTGGTTATCTCAAGCCAAAGTGACTCAGTGCAGAACCTCACATCATATCTCACCAGCCAACTACATATTGTTTACCTTCACTGCAGCATAATAAAGAGAAACAAAGCTGTCTCAATAAGTAAATACAGTAGTTTGAGAACTTTGTTGAGAAAAAAATAGACAAGATGCTTGAGATCATCTATTCAACCCCTCTGTCAAAGCAAGACTGGCTTTAAAATTACTTTCAGCGGTCCATTAGATCAGGTCCTTGCCCAGCTGAGCTGTGACAGTCTTAAGGGATGGAGCATTCACAATCTGTGGGTAACCTGTGAAGAATTTGTGTGTGTGTGTGAATAATTTTCCTTGTAATTAACTGGAATTTCTCTTGTGGTAATTGTGATTTTTCCTTGCTCTGAACCTCTGAGAAAAGTCTCGTTCTGTCTCCCTTATAGCTACCCATCAGGTAGTTGGACACAGCAAATACATCTCTCCTTAGCTTTCTCGTCTCCAGGCTAAAGAAACTGTTTCCGAACCCACTCTATCATGGAATCCAGCATCATAATCACATTGGTGGCCCACCACTGGACTTGCTCTAGTTCATCTCTATCTCTCCGATACTGGCAGACCCCAGACTATATGCAGGTCTCCAGATGTAGTTCTACAACTGCCAAACAGAAGGGAATAATTACTTCTCCTGATATATAGGCTGTGTTCTTACCAAAGCAGCCCAGCATACAGTTGTCCAGAGGCAACTCCAAGGACTTTTTATGCTGTGCAGCTCCCTAGACAGACACGCTTGGGTCTGTACTGCTGTATAGAGTTGAGTTATTCCTGTATAGGGTTTTCTTCTGAGTTTGTTTGAGCTTCATGAGGTTCCTATTAGCCTGTTACTCCAGCTTAATGGATCCCTGTTTGGCTACATTACCTCTTAGCTTATCTCTGGCTCCATTTTGGTCTCAAAAATGGGAGCTAGATCTTCCCAAGACAAATCCTATCCAGGGGGACCTTGACTGTTGCATCAAATAATCTCCCAGTTTGGTGTCACCTGCAAACTTGGCAAGGGCTTGCTCATACTGCCCAGGTCATTTGAAAATGTCAATTTACCAACCCCAGTATCAGTCATCAAGGAGCAGCACTCCTAATTGCTTCCAGGTAAACTTTGAGCTGTTGGTCACTACCTTTGAGACTGAGAATCCAGTTAATTTAATACCCACCATATATTGTACCCATGCAGTGCATATATCCTCCTTATGGCTGCAAGAAACTCTGTTAAAAGCTTTCCTAAAGTTAATGTAAATTATTTAACCCCCACCCTCCCCACGTCCATGGCAGAGTCTGCCATTTCATCATGGAAAGCAATTGGACTCATTAAGCATGATTTACCCTCATTTATCACTTGTGATTTACCCAGACTCTGCGTTCCCAATCACCTTGTCCCTCATGTGCCTGGAAATGGTTTCTGTGTATAATACCTTTGTATCAAGAAGCTCTGGAAAGCAACTAGTGAGACAAGCTCTGGGATGCAGCCCTCAGCCATGTGCTCAGCAACAAGAAGATTTCACACTCTTAACCACAGTAGAGATAAGGATTTCATATAAATTGGAATACTTTCCAAGAAGGGGCAAGCTGCAGGACAGCCTGCAGTTTGACTTGCAGATTTCCAAGGACTTCTGTATTCCACAGTTCAGCACCTATAAAAAATAAAAGGGTATAATTTAAGACGCACTCCTGCCTTGACCATTGATTTTTGTGAATCCTGGTTTTTAGATATTGAACTCACTGTGCACTGGCATTGACATTAGGGCTGTAATTCCTCTGACATACCTGGTTATTATAGTGCCTAAATTTCTCACTTGAATCCTGAACTTCAGCCTCATTTTTGTACCACATAAGTACTTCAGTAATGCACTGTGTGCTTCAGTGTACTCACATAGTACATAGTAGGCTGAATTGAGTACGATATAAACATTTATTTTAATTGTCAGAGCAGAGGACTGTGCATTTTAGGAATCCTTTTGTTTGTGAGCATATTCAAAGTATATAAAAGTGATGAAACAATCCTAGAGGTACTTTCTAGCAAGTGTGAATGCCTGGACAATAATCAGAGGAGGGCTGTGTGGAGGGAGATGTTTTTTGTTTTCAGTGGTCTGGGCTTATTTGAGTTAAAGCTGAACAAAAAGAAATGTTTTGTCCTTTTCCTCCTCTGCATTTCTGTGAGTGATAAAACCTGAGCTGTGCTGCCAAAATAATCACAGCTTTAAAAGCTGCTTTAAGGGATGGGGATTATCTCAATTATCACAGCTCTTCCAAAGGTATGAGCATAGAGGACATCAATCTGATAAGACAAAAATCCTTGTATTTGTATTCCCATATCTATAAATTCTATAATACACCCAGAGGCACCAAATCAAGTCACACTCATGCCATGCCTTACTCATGCAAGTAAGAGAATAGGATTACCTGGTGTCCTGAAACCATGGAATTGTGATATCTAAGACCAGACAGTAAATTATTTGCCCCTTTCTTTAGAGGTGAACAAAAGGGCAGCTCTGTCACAGCTCTGCCACAGCAAAATGAACACCTTGTCCTGCTTGAGTCCCAGAAATTCTTCTGGTGGTAGGCAAGGATGTAGACAACTTGCAAAGCCATCTTTTTGCATTGCGACTGTCATAACACTGTGTGCAGTATGGTATTCATGGTACTCAGTTTCCTTTCCAGATTCAGGTACAGACTGTGCTGAAGGCACTGTCAACAAGATGCATCTCACTGACAGCTCAGCTGTACCTAGGCATCCTGTGCATCTCTGATTGCAGCTAGAACTGCTCTTTGATGCACAGAGGAAAGAGACACATACTGCTGATACCCAGTCACCAGAGTAACTTCATTGACCCTGAGTTGGAGGATGTCTGCTTAATTGTGTTATGTGTGCAAGTCTTTCAGACAACGTAACACTTGACTCGCTGTCTTCTCTTTTCAGATACTTACAACATCTTCACAATTCTCTCCTGTTTCTTCTGACTTCTGTGACTTATAATTAATTCTTGCACCCACAGAAAATCACATTATGGTCCTTCTATAAGCACTATGAAATTCAGATTTGTAGATGGAATCACAGTATGGTTTGTAGAGCTTGTAGGACCAGGGACTGCATGTGACTGTAGTACTCTTACCTTCAGTGGGCTCCAGGCTGGCAAAGCTTGGAAGGTTTGATAGTCACACTGAGTCCCTGAACAGGCACAGATGGGCAGAAGCAGTATATCAGCATCCCTCCACCCAACATGAAAGTTGGACTTTGCTTGGCTGTTACATTCTTCCCTTGTTATTCTTATCCAATTAAATAACTGTAATAATGGGAAATGACATAATCAGTTGATTTGGTTTCTGGAAACATAACACATGTGGCTTTTGACCCAAACAGACTCACAGAGCAAGCAGACAGAGGAAACAGCAGCAAGAGACATAATCCTGTATTAGACTGGAGTCAGGACAGAGTTGTTAAAAAGGTAAAGGGGGAAGAAACTTCCTCTCTCGCCACAAAATATGCATGCTTCAATTATTCTGATATCATTGGCAAATCCTTTGTGTTCGGGTTCCTCAGTTATACAAAACTGTCACATCAAATGTTAGAATCATTTACTAATCCTGCTGTTTGGCACTCAGGCTGTCTCCGGGCAGATGCTGTAATCCTGTTCTCAGGTATAACTAATGACGCTGTGTCTTCTGAGTAACGGGATGCTACCTTAGCCATTATAAAAGAAAAAGACATGAGCTGATTTGGAAAACAAACAGAAGATAAAATGGGCTGAAGGTTGCAAATTATGAAGCTGGGGAAACTGATGAAGACAACTATCTTTTCAAATAAAGCTATTTGCAACAAAACTGTAGGAAATAAGTAGGTTTTCCTCTCGTGTGGTGGTTCTGAGAAAGCATCCATGCTTCTGTAGGGCATCAGACAAGTGCATTTGCTGCTGTTCCAGGAGACCAGGTGCTGGTAAGCTGGACAGTAGGCTGAGGGGCAGTGTGGGAGCAACTGCTAAAAGCATCGACATTGTCACCTTTGCCACTTCCTCAACCAACTCCTCTCTCTCCCTCCCTTTGTGAGGAAGGGGAAAGCAAAGGAAGAAAGAAATAAAGTATATACCATTAAAAATATAATGAGGTGAAGGAAAGGGCACTCAAAAGTCAGAATCTGGCAGACAGGCCGAAGTCCTGAAGCAGTGGAAAACATTATTGATAGGTGATATCAATAATAAATGTGAATAGGAGGCAAGAAACTGAGAGGAGGATGTCAGTGCAGGTTTGCACTTAAGAGGAATGGAACATGTTTGGGCTAATCAGGCAGTGGCTGCTGCACTGAGGGCAGGAGGTTACTTGCTCTGACTTCTCTTTTGGCTTTGCAAATGCAGGGAGGGAGTGGAAAGATTTTGGGATCTTCCTAGTACTGCTGCTGGAGAAATCTTTCCTGTTCTCTGTGTCACACTGAGGCCAAGTTATTCAACAAGTGTCAGCTCTTTTAGAGGAAAAGCAATGATAAAACCCACAAATACAGAATGTGGAAGAGCAGAGACAAAGTGTAGACCTAGAGATGCAGTCACAGCACCAGCTCTGTAGGGAAAGGCTTCACTTCATGTTCAGTCAGGGAGTCTAGTATGGTTCTTGGTAGGGTTTGGATGTTTCCTTCAAGCAGAACAAGCACAGACTACCTCTCTCTTGTCCTCTGTTCCATGTTTGTGCTCAGTACATTCTAGTACATCTTGAATTACTGTTCATGTGAGAGTAAGAAAAGCTTATTCTTCTTAGTACTGTCCAATTAAGACTCACAATGACTAACAAGAAATTGTTTCTGTCAGCTTGACAGCTGACTTGATCCTGCTGCTACTGACTTTGGAAGAGCTGGAGAACCAGTGCCTATAGTTACCTTCAGACATCTTTAACTCAGTGCAGTTCAGTAAGTATCACACATATTTTAGGAACATCTTTGGAAACCTTGAATCTTCCAAAGATACAAAATTGTTTTGGGAATCTCATGGGATTTTCCCAAAGGATTTCAGAAGCTTTGAACTTCCTCTTAGGATCAAAAGGTAATGAGTACATTGCTGTTCTTACCTTGTTGACGTATTTCTAAACAGGAATATGAAAATAAAATTACATATTGGCTGATGTCTTCTTAAGAACTTCCCAGAAAGCAAGGTTAAAAACTAGAATATTGGTATTTTGGGAGAAAACATTCTAACTCTTTAGTGAGTCACCTCTATTTACCAAGTATGTCTTGTCCTGTTTGTTTCCAAGGAACTCTGACCCTTCTCCACTCATCTGGTTAGTACTAAAGATGTGAATTCTTAAACCTAGACTGAGAGCACCCATCAGAGCCTAAGACAATTTTTGACAATTAAGGATGAGGATAAAAACATAAAGTTCTCCTCAGTATAAGTGCAAGGCATATCAAGAAAGCAGGATTTAAAAATCCAATCAATCTTGCTAACAATTAGAAGTGATAGAAATATATAAAATATAGGCTTCCAGCAGCTGTTTAAGCAGATATTTGTCTTCAAACAAACATTTTAAAATAACGTATTTTAAATAAGTGTTTAATTTTTCATGTATACCTTGAGATTTTTGTCTTTCCTGTTTTCTTTATGTTTAGACTCAGGTGGGAAAAATTTGATATATGCCCTCAGTGAATGATAGTTTTTTCTGTTAACATAGTATTTGCAACTGGATATCCTTTAGGGGAGTTTTTCTAGGGTGCACTTTCCATGAAACTAGGGAGAAAGGGAATTATTTCTTACCTCCAGCTAAACTGAATTTATGTCTTACTAAAATCTCAGTTGTTTCTTAGCGTTGCCTCTAGGTGTTGCAGTACTCTCATACTTTTGAGGGCTCATATTTACCCTTGAGAACTTCAGGTAAGTTACCCCAGAGAAGAATTAGGTCATACAGGTTTAAAACAATGATTTAGAGTTTAGTACCTGGAATAAAGGGCAGTAAAACCCCACAATATCATCTAGTCTGACACCAGTGAGTGCAGTGTTGTGCCTTTTAGACATAGTTAAGTGCACGTTATGTAGTGTTCATCCCATGAGAGCATCTTCCATGGTCCAAGCCCCTGAAGTGCCCAGGAGCATTTCCTGACACTCACTGTACCGCTTGCCTCACTTAATATCATCCCATTACTCTTAGTTATGGCCCCTTGATTCACTTCTTTAAATCCTCACATTTTGGCTGCATAAACCTGCCGTACATTTCCTGGCAGATTCATGTTGTGTTATCCAACACACAAAAAGTGCAGCACACGCTTTGCAGTGGACAGTGTCCTCACTTCAGGTTGTGGAAAGAAATAGAGAATAAACCTTAACTGACTACACGAGGATGTGATGAGTGGAGCCCAGGGTGCAGTTCCTCTGACTCCAATGTACATATCTGAAGAAAGTTGGAAAGTTATATCCTAGAAGTGCCCACTTCTTTCTGCTACATATAAAGAGGGTCTTCTCTGCTTAGATTGTGTAAAATCCAACACTGCAGAGACCTAGACCTAGGTGAGATATATTCCATCTTGGGTCACTGTGATGAATCTTCTCACAAAATGGCAAATGTCTTAGGGGTTGTCCTCTCCAGCACTGAGAAAAGCAGAGCACAGGGAAAATGTCAACAGCATCTCATTCCTCTTCATTGTCACCACTGCATAGCCTGGATTGTCACCCTTGCCATTGGGGTGTTGCTGCAAGGTGTTAAGTACTCCCAGCCTGAAAGCATCCATCCATGGGCACCGAAGCATTCCCTGGTCTCACAGTTAAACAGGCAGTGGGGTGTTTAAAGGAGAACATGGACAACTTGCCTGTTCTACCTTGGGACATCCTTTATAAAACCCCAATTCCAGGTCTGGCAAGCACTAAGTAGTGCTTTATAATAAGTCTGCGTGTAGAGGCATGAGTTGAGGCATTCTTTCTTCTTACAGCTTAATTTACTTTAATAGTTAGTAAAAGAAGGGGCAAGTTAAGTACCTGTATTTAATCTTACCATAGCGAGTTAACTATGCAGAACTGCATTCTACTCTTGTTAGACATATGGGGAAAATAAACTGGTTTTCCTGACACTATTTGAGTCATCTTTTTCCCCCCTAGCTGAGCTTTTCTTGTGAATGTTATCTATATCTTTAAGCAGAAGCATGTGCTATTGTGGCCAACCAAACCAAATGTTTTAGTATTGCTGCAGTGTGCTTGCCAGCCCTCTCTGACTTCAGCCTAAGTAAAGATTACAACATTTGCTATCATAACACAATTTTAAAAGTAACTTTTTTTGCTTGCTGAAGGGCAAAAGGGCAAAAGGCCATTCCATAGCAATTACTTTTTCTGTGGTTTAAAAAGGAAAATTCAGGTCATGTTACTTAAAAATTTCCCTCCCTTATATTTCAGTTTTTCACTTCCTGGCAATCATACTTTGCCAAAGTTGCCTCAGATATTGTTAAGAACTGTGTGTTGGGCTATTCATCTGATCTGTAGGCAAAAAGTAGTTCTCATCAGAGAAAAAACGCTGGTTTTCTGTTAAAAAAAATTTCCTCAATGGGAAAAAAGCTAATACTGAAATGAGCAGGTATTTTCAAGAATGCAGTTGATTTTTTTTTTCTACAATCAAGAATGTATCATTTTAGAAAGGAAGAGTTATATCTGTCAGCATCCTGGCCACCAAGTGACATATTAACCCTGACTTCAGGGAGATGCTGTGACAGTGCCTCCGCCCTTGGTAAACTGTTTAGTCTCTGTTCAGTTTAGTAAAGAGTCGTCAGACTCTCATTGCACTGTGATGTGGCTTTAGCTGATAAATCAGTCAGAGGATCCTTTTCCTCTCTGCCCTCCCTTCACCACATTAATATTGATTATTTGGAAGTAAGGAGTCCCAAGGAGTGGAAGTGGATACGCCTCATTGCCTTGAACAATTCTTTTCCCTCTATTGGGACAGTACAAGGTAAATTAATAGTGTGCTTGCAGACACTAGATAATGTTAATGCACTTGCTATTGATAGAGTGAAATAACATGAGTAACTTCAACTTTACTTAAAACAAAACATTAATTTTCCAAGGCCACTAGGATTTATGCAGCTGGTCAGCACAACAAATGCAATCTTTGTTTTTAAATATGCAACACTCGTGTTTTTATTGCCAGATGAAAGACAAAAGGGGATTTTAATGCATTGCTTATGCTTGCAGGCTCTTGTCTGCCTTTAATCTAAGTCCCTGCTCAATTTTGTGTGTTAGAAGATGCTTTTTCTACTAGGAAATAATGCATAGCAGCTTTATCCCCTGTGATCCTCTGTCTATATAAAAATGCATAGGAAATCTGTAAGTGAGAAAGCTGTGGGTTTGTATATGTTTAAAAAAAAATGTGTTGGCAGTGAGGGAAACTCCACTTCCACATCCACATCCACCAATCTGAATGCTCTGGAAAATTATTACAGCCATGTTAGATTAAATAGTGGATATTTTACAACAGACTGGATTTCTGCTCGCTGGAAGTACAGATGGTTTTTGAGCCACAAAACGTTCTTGACCTTGAGTCATACTTACAACATCTTTAGTCTGTAGCATGGTTTCCTGCCACAGTTCCTCCTGCCTTTGGTGGATGAGGAGCATCTCCCATGCTGTGATGGCAAACATGGAGGAAATTGCCAGCAAAGAGTATAGATGAATCTAATGGCATGCTGGTGATGCCTTCACTTCCACAATGTTATCTAGCAGGGATCACGACTCAGCAGCACCAGGAGGCTGGGAGGCAGTGAAGGCATTGCCATGCAGGGTCAAAGCATTGCCATGTTACTATTTCCCTTCTGGCCACACCAACTTACTATGCGACTTTGTGCAACTCTTCTGAACTTAAAATTGGGAGTTCACCCATCTGTAACTGTGACATAGTAATAAATTATGGGTAGAACTTGAATTACAGCAAATTTGGCCCTGCTTTTCTCTTTGCACTCGGATCCTAATTTCTACAAACTTGTTTCTAGTCCATAAATATTCACAGAATATCTCATGTAAACGAATTTTGTCTACGTGTTATTCATGCACTGTTTGCTTTGATTGTGCAAGTCCCTCTATGTGTTACTTATGGTGGGTGAATGGTCATAAAAATCACATACTGTTACTTCTGCTATCTGACTGGGTGACTGAATTTTCTAGACAGGAATATAATGGCAAACTGTGGATAATGAATAGCAAGTAACAGATAACAAACTATATAGAATGAATATTTGGAGGAATAATTATTTGTGCTGAAAATCATGAAACTTTTAGGATTTGCTAGCATTTTCTCTCCCAGACAAACTGATATTCATTTGAAAGCTCATGAATGATAGATAATCTCATCTCACAAATAATGACAGTTCAAACCTCAATTAAACAAGCTTCACAAAACCCCTGGGAAATAGGCAGCAATAATAGTTTTATATTACTAAAACTGATACGTGAATATTTTCCCAAAGAAGTTTGTCATTTGAGGGTATTTCAATACCATTGAAAGAAAAGTGCTACTGCAAATGAGTGAAAAATACCATTATTATATTTGTCAGGATCCAGCATGCAAGGAAATTAGATGAAGGACACTCAAGATACCAGCTCTGGTGAACTGATTAAGGAAAACAACATCATTTACTTGTAGCAGGTCAGCCCAGAGCCTCTTCCAGACTCAATGAATCCTACAGTTACTTGACAGCCTGCCAGCCCACAGAGCAAATGCCAAAAATTCCTTCTCACAATGTGCTGTTTCTTTAAATGTTTAACTATAGGCACAAAATGTAGATAACCTGCACCTCTCCAGCTTGTCAGGAAAGAATGAAACATGGTTTCTGTTGTAGCCATTACAGGTTTCTAAGTGTTCATTACAGAGTTCATTATTTGTTATTTGTATTAAGGTAGCACCAGTCTCCAGGGTCATTCAAATGACCAAGGCACCTTTCTGTCTCTTTGATGGTCCTGTTCATAGATGTACAGTGCTGATAGCTCAAGTCATAAACACAGTCACATTTTTCTGATACTGCTTGCACCTCGGATGTCTATGGTAGCGTTACATTACCCAGAGCATCCACACCATAAGAGGAACACCACAGTACAAGTTCCTTTTTCAGATTCATAGAATCATAGAATGGTTTGTGTTGAAAGCGACCTTAAAGATCATCTAGTTCCAACTCCCATGCCATGAGCAGGGACACCTCCCACTAGACCAGCACACTGTTTATCCAAGAGGACTTGTGATCAAAGCATAAACTTTATAGGAGCTCAGTTTTCATTATGCTTCACTGCTGCTTCTACTACTTCTACTACTGTAGAGTTTGAATTGATAAAGGACAGATGATGTGAAGAGCCTGGAGCACAGGTCTTCTGAGGAACAGCTGAGGGCACTGGGGTTGTTTAGTCTGGAGAAGAGGAGGCTCAGGGGAGACCTTATTGCTCTCTACAACGCCCTGAAAGGAGCTTGGAGCAAGGGGGTGCCTGGTCTCTTCTCCCAAGTGACAAATGATAGGACAAGAGGGAAAGGCCTCAAGTTGCACCAGGGGAAGTTCAGGTTGGATAGCAGGAAAAATTTTTTTACAGAAAAGGTGGTCAGGCATTGGAACGGGCTGCCCAGGGAAGGGGTGGAGTCACCATCCCTGGAGATATTAAAAAAATGTGTGGATGTAGCCCTTGGGGACAT
This sequence comes from Aegotheles bennettii, assembly GCA_013398125.1. Classification (NCBI taxonomy): domain Eukaryota; kingdom Metazoa; phylum Chordata; class Aves; order Caprimulgiformes; family Aegothelidae; genus Aegotheles; species Aegotheles bennettii. The sequence goes on from VZRW01025868.1 coordinate 212,034, forward strand.
GGTTTAGTGGTGGGCTTGGCAGTCCTGGGTTGGTGGTTGGGCTCAATGATCTTGAAGGTCTTTTCCAACTAGAGTGATTCTATCTTTCTATGTAGTAAAACAAAGCTTCTTGCAATCCTCCAGTAGTCCTTATGTAGAAGCATCCTGGATACCAACCTGCTATACTCTTACTGTATACTTTTTCCCATTAAAGCAATGAACTTCATTAGCTGCCATATTATCATTTCCTCAGTTTGTGTGCAAGGTCCTGTAAAGCACCTGCAGTGCTCCAACCTGGTTTTGGGCATTCTGCATTCAAATTGAGAAAAAAACCTTTCTTATTTAAGGCAATGAAAAAGCAAGCATCCAAAGCCCCTCATCTCCTAAATGCATGTGGAGTGCACAAATGCAAATCTGGACTGCATTTTTGTTTGGGTACTCAGGAGCGAGAGAGAGAACACAAACACTTGGTGGGCAGAAGACAGTGACAAGCATTAAGACAGAAGCTGGTCTCCTTCATTCTCCTGTTAATCTGGAATAAACCAGGTGACTTATTAAACTAGATCAAGAAAATCCTGCTGGCCTCACAGAGCGAACGGCAGCTCATTTTCTGATGCACTGTCAACTCTCACGATCTGGTTTCCCTTTTCTCTCTTCCCCCAGTAGGTGAGGACACTTAACGGCCTTCAAAGCAGGCAGGCTTCTTCCTTTCTTTCTTTCTTTTTGTAGGTAATGCTCCCTGTTCTCAAAGTAGGAAAAAAGCTGGAGTAAGTTTCTATTAAGCCAATGCAGCCCTTCCTAAAATCTCAAGGCATCAGTGTTCCTACCCTCTTGAACCTTTCATACTCTTCCTTTCATACTCTTAACAGCTTGTGTTTTTCACTTTTCTTTTACAGCTTGAGTTTTCAAAACTTACTTTTTTTTTTTTTTTTTACTCCTGCCTGGAGACGTTTTTCTTCCCAGAATATTTAAATCCCCTTGCACTGCAGGGTAAGGGAGCTGATGCATGTTTGCAACTTTATCAGTATATTGTGATGCTTCTTCCGGAGCTCAGCATGTACTAGGGAAAAAAAGATCAGAAATGACAGAAAACTCTGTGACATGGTACCTGAGAAGAAAGCATCTTGTTCTTCCAGGGCTGCAAGGGGAGTTAGACCCTACAGAGGTCTAGTCCTTTTTCTGGCATTGATTTCTGCTCTGACCTTTGGCCAGTTGTTAAATCCCTGATTTTAAAAGGTGCCGAATGACTGCCACTAGGTAAAATCCTTTTTTTAAAAACTGAGGTCAGTAAGAGCTTTGCAGCTGGAAGCCAGGATTTCATCTACTCCAGTTGCAGCTGTGGGTGTTCCAAAAATCATGCAGCTGGGGAGGGCAGACTTGGTAAGGGGAAAGGTTAAGTCAAAACTGCATTGGAAGGAGCTTTAGCTGTGATTAGTTATTTCAAGATATGATTCTGCCCCAAATGTTGTCAGACAGATTAGTAACTGATCCGATAAAGTAATGAATTACTTGTCAGGAAAAGCTGTGCTGAGTAGTGAATGATTGATTATAAATGAAATACAAGAGCTTAGTACCTGATGTAGACCTTGTTAACAGGGGAGATTAAGAATTATCACGTGATCTCACCCAACAATAAGGCTGTATGAAGTGTCAGGTGCTACCGTGTCCTTTGTGGGATGCCACCCACAGTTTGTCAGTGTGGATATGGTACCATCTATTAGGGAATGGATTCAATTTTTAAGTTTGAAATAAAAAAAACCCCAAAGTATCCAGAGTATTCCATGGGCAGGAAGAGGTCACTGAAATCTAATTAGAAGTAATAATTCAGTTGAAAGCTGAATTTTGCATTCTTCTGCAGCCGAGTACTATTTATCTACATCTTCTTTCTCTTACATGTGCCCTCTCTTATATGTGCAGTGGCCCTCAAGACAAAATAATATAAACCAAAGCAGGCTCCAATCTTGTGAATTAGTGTCTTGCATTTAGTGCCAGAATAATGCTTAATTCAGCCAAACATCTGAATATAAATTTTTATCTGTAAGCTTCTTTGTCATTAAAATGACTGCATACACTGAAAGCTAATAAGAGAAACTACATTTCTGGATAAAGGCTGAATGGATTTGAGCTACACGCGATGAGAGTGGACTTAATAATTGACTTAAATACAATGAACAATGCTGGAGAATGGGTATAAAAAAAGAACACGCACTGGCCAACACAGTAGCTGTGCTGTTTGCAATAAACTAGCTAAAATACATGCTTCCTGCTACGTGCCAGGGGATAGGAACTGTAGAGTATCAGGAAGCAAATCTCAGCATAAATTGTCATAGCTCTGTTGACTTCAGAGTTGCTAAAATGATTATGCTAGTAGAGAATTAGACTCTACCTGCTTGCCTGGTTTTTGATCTCAGAGAAATCAGGCACAGCCTTCACAAGCTACAGAAATAAGAAAGCTCCCCATACCCACATTTAAATGCATCTTCTTTGCCCATCCCCAGTTATAAATAGAACCAGTTGACATTTTTCATTCACATTGCTTGTCAATAAAAAAAATGACCTTTCAGTTTTTTTCAGGATATTCTGGTCCTGATGATGTTTTGATTTATTTGGGCTTTATTTCACTATTCTCTCTCAAATAAAAATAAAAGCAACCTCTCCTCTACACACACTTTTTTTGTTTAATCTCTACAAAGTGAAAAGCTTTTAGTTTTTCACAAATGTTTATTTTTTCTCATCATCACAAGATGATGTAGGGCATTTTCCTACCTTTCCCTAATCAGACAGATCATAAAGTTAACATTTCAATAGCTAACTAGGCCTAGGCTAATTTAATCATTAGCAATTGATGATTTAAACTGGCAGTTTCTGGTGGGGATGTTAGGTCATATCAGACATCAGGAGAAAAAACCACTATGTGATCGGGTTCTGGCTGAGGTGAAGTTTTCTTCCTTGGTGCCTGGAGGGCTGCCAGTCCCAGATATAAAGCAGCAGAGAAGAGGGATGATAGGTCTGACCCTGAAAAGTGTTTCAGATCAATTTTTTGTAAGACTTTTATTTTTTAAAAAGTTAAGCTGCCTTATCCTCTGACCAGCTCTAATTACAAATCTCAGTTGTGTGCGGTGCAAAATCTGTTCTCTAAAGTGTTTTCTTCTAAAAACAGCTTTAGCAGTTCTGACTCCTCTCCTTGAAAGTTTGATTTCCTGTTTTGGTATCTTTTTGTCTTCTTCATCTTTGAGCTATTCTTCACAACTTCATTGCCAGAAGAATCTTCACATCTTTTCCCTGCTGTTTCTCTAAGTCTGTGCCTCTGCTGATATGTTGCTATGATTATTTCCTGATCCTTACAATATGGAAATTTAGTAGGGAGTCATCTGGGAGAGGCTCTCCAGGGGAAACATAACTCCTGTTTGATGGGGTGGTGGGACAACCATGTAGATGAAATTGCATTGAGTGATACAGGAGTGTGTGCACACACCCCCTGCAGATGCTGGGGGTATTACCCATTTTTTTCTCATCACATTCCAAGCAAACCCATCCTTTCCCAAATAGATTAGCATGGGTGGGAGTATCAGGAAAATCTTCCTACTTGTGGGGTTTTGCAGATTTTGTAGGTTCAGACTGGTTCTTTCTCAGACTTTTCCTTTCTATTAACGGGAGGATGTTTGGGATGAGTTTTTCCTCAACAGACCTAGATCAGATTTTGTACTTTCCCCAATAACATTCCATTGTTTTCCATTCTCCTCAAACTCCTTGTATTGTTCTCCTGTCCTCTCTGGCATCTTTGGCTCCTCACTGTTTAATGTTACGTGTAGATTTCATTAGGGTTCCCTTACTCCCAGTTTCTGAATCAGATACAGTGGGGACCAATATCATCTGGTCCGTTGCCATAATGGAAAGTTTACCTAAACTGACACCTTCAGTCTTTGTCCTCCTTTAGCAATTCTTAGAAAGAGTTCAGATAGACGTGCTCAACGGCCTCAGAGGAACCTCTCTGATTGAATATTTCAGAAAATATTTCACCATTCTAATGAAATGTGGCATTCACAGCCTGCTCTCCTGTACAATGACTATTGTGGAGAGGAGCAGATATGCATCAGCATGAAGGTGGAAGCCCTAGGACAATGGCGTGTCATGGGCATCAGTGAGAATGCCTCACCTGGAAGGAAAACCTACTGACCAATACCAAGCCATCATCTCTATAAAAGTGCTGGCTTTGACCTCAAAAATAAACTTTCACTGTACTCCAGGTAGAGTGTCACAAGAGCAGAGTAGAGGGGGAGAATCACCTCCCTCAACCTCGTGGTCACGCTTCTTTCGATGCAACCGAGGATACCATTGGCTTTCCAGGCTGCAGGTGCACATTGCTGGCTCATGTTGAGCTTCTCATCAACCAACACCTCCAAGTCCTTCTCCTCAGGGCTGTCCTCCATCCACACTTTGCCCAGCCTGTATTTTTACCTGGGATTGCCCCGACCCAGGTGCAGGTCCTTGCACTTGGCCTTGTTGAACGTCATGCAGTTTGCATGGGCCCACCTCTCAAGCCTGTCAAGGTCCCTCTAGATGGCATCCCTTCCCTCCAGCGTGTCAACCCCACCACACAGCTTGGTGTCATCAGCAAACTCACTGAGGGTGCACTCAATCCCACCATCCATGTCGCCAGCAAAGATGTTGAACAGCACTGGTCCCAATATCAACCCCTGAGGAATGGCACTCATCTCTGATTTCCATTTGAACATCAAGCACCATCAGTTTCCTTAGGTGGTCTTGAACCTGATCTACCCCTACCATGGGTGGTTCTTCATTCTCCCCATCCCCACCTTTGTCTTGTGTGACTTGGGCAGTGTGGCTTGAGTGCTTGGCAGAGAAGACTCAGGCAAAAAAGTCATGGAGTACCTCAGCCTTCTCCATATCCTGGGTGACCAGGTCTTCCTTTTCCTTCCCTAGAGGGCCCACATTTTTCCTTGCCTTCCTTTTATCACTGACATACCTATAGAATTTCTTCTTATTGCTCTTGATGACCTTGGCCAAATTTAATTCTGTCAGGGCTTTGGCTTTCATAACCTGATCCCTGGCTGCTGCTCCTGTTTATTCCTCATGCTATGTGGGTTTGCACAGAGGCATTTAATTTGGACCCCTTTACCTTTAAGGTATTTCCCTAGTGCTCCCCTCTTGGCTCCTATTACCTCAGGAGCCCCTGGCTCATCTCCATAAGACTCAAGTGTGCTGCAGTGTGTCCAGCACATCTCTGATCAACAGGCTGAGGGCCCTCACCAGCACCCCGTCCCTCCAACCTTGGTGTGTCTTCCCCCAGCTTGTCACAGGGAAGCCTGGTATTGTCCCCCTTCCCCTTCACATCTAATTTAAAACTCTGTCAATGAGCCCCTCAAGCTCCTGAGCAAAGACCCTCTTGCCCCTTTGAGAAAAGTGGGTCCCACCCAACACCAGCAAGCCTGATGCCACGTAGACCATCCTATTATCAAAAAACCCCAAGCTGTGGTGGTGGCACCAGCCATGGAGCCAGACTGGATACATCTGTTCCTTCCAATGTCACTGCCCACTACTGGAAGGATAGAAGAAATAATTGTTTGTGCCTCAGCTTCCCTCACCAACAGTCCCAAGTTTTCCCCAAGTCAAGTCTGTTTTGCCTAAGATGATAACTGGCAAGCGATCTCCCTGCCTTTATCTTAACCCATGAGCTTTTCCACCCTATTTTCTCCCTCCTGTTCTGTTGAGGAGGGGGATTGAGGCAGCAGCTTGGAGGGAGTCTGGCCCTTAGCCAGGGCTAACCCATCACAATGTTATTCATCTCATATTTAGGAGTAGAAAAAGTTTGATTTTCCTTGCTCCAAAAGCCTCATAGTCTCAAACTAGACAGCAATTATCACCTCAGGCTATGAAAAACAGGAAAATGAGGAATTGAGGGGGCAGTTGTGTTGAGCAAATGGAGGGAAGAGCGAATGAATCTAAGGTTATGGCTTGCCTGGTTCATCCAAGAGGGCTTAGTTCCAAACCCTCTGTCAGTGCCAGTCCATTTGGAGTCATTCTGCTTTATCTTCAAAAGCCAAAGTGCCTGTTGCTATTGCCAGTGAAAGATGGGAGAAACAAATAAAATTGTTGCTAAAACTGAGGTGAGTTTGTTGGGCAAAACATAAGAAATGTCCCTAAAAAGGAAACAATTCAGAGAACGGTGTACTCTTGCTTAATTCTGTTTATTTCACATCTGAAAGGACAAGGTTTACACTTTGCCTGCACAATGTTGAATAGGTGTGTGAGAACGTATACCAAGTCATGTCCCAGAGGTCATTGTCTCCTCAGGGATACTTTAAATACTTCAGATGCAATTTGAACTCATAATACACCAATTTAAGCCACCAGAAAACTTGTGTTGATGGGCTGGAGGATCCTGATGCTTTCCCATTTCACTTAGTGACTTACTTTGAAGGAGATATCACTGTGCTGGTACCCAGCAGTCACGAGTATTTACACATCTGTACGAGCAGGTGTGGGGTTAAATCCCATTATACATATTATGCAAGGCGAGTGATAGGCCAAGACAGATTTGTTTCTTAACTCCATAATTAGGGTCCCAAATGAGTGACTGCTGATTGCTTAGCACTTTCTAAAGCCTTAAGGCTGCAATTTTTGCAAAACTAATGACAGTGGTTTCAGGGGAACTTTACAGCTTGCACAGAATCTGAAACATTGTAGTCCTCAGGAATTTTGTTCCCTCTAACCAAAAGCAAAGAACTGGATCCACGGAAAGAGAAAATGTAATAAAAAATCAGAGAAGCTGCAGACTTTTTAAATTTGAAGTCAGCACATAGGATTAAAAAAAAAAAAAGACAGAACATAAACTTGAGTTTTAATTTCCAAGTATCCAGAATATGACTTTAGTCTGTGAACTTCTCATTTTGATTTATTTAGTCAGAAGTTTTTTATGAACATTGGTCTGGAAAGGATTAAACGGGCATCTTTCTATCTCAGGACAGATAGAGCAGAGCAGGAGACCTAAGCAGTTTCAGTGCTGTGTTTAGTGACTCATGTTTCCTTAGAAGAATTTCAAATCTACCATTTTAGCCAAGAAGGGGCAAATATCCCCTATATTTAGACTTGTGAACTGTAGTGAACTGCAGAGGCCATGTGTTGCAGATTTTTCTTTCTTCTGCCACGTCAAAAATAAAAACCCAGGCATGTTTTGTTTTGGCAATCACTTATTTATTGTTTGACAACTCCAGAAGTTAAGACCAATATTAACACAGGAGCTGCCAGACTGAATCAGTCCAGCAATCTCTCTAATTCAGTTCTGTCTCCAGGGAAGCCCAGTGCTAGAAGGGGAAGGTACAAAAAGCCCTACAGCATGCAGCTATCGAATAAATTGTCTTCTTTTTAAATATATGTTATAATAAGAAGGATATAGGTGATATCTAGCCAAGAGTCTGTGTATTCAATACAGTTATCCCCTGCCATATTTTTGTCACTAGTGTCCCTGGAAATTAAGAGAAGGAATGTAAACAAGAATGCCCAGTGCAAGTGCCTCTGACCTTTGGAAATAATTGGATGTGGATCCAAACCTGGCAGCCCTATCGTGTACTAAAAAGTCTCCTAAAATCATCCTATCCATCAGCAAGACAGGTGAAGAGAAACATGGAAGAAAAGGTCACATTAGCAGGAAGCAGCTGGCATGATTCCACAAGGTTCGTTTTATTTAGAGGAACCAGTTTCTGCTTTTCAAATTCCAAATCCGTGCCAAAATTTGATGGCACAAACATGCACAGAATTTCACACTTAAATATATACTGTATCAGGTGACATTTCAGGAATTATATGCAAGGAGTTACACTCACATATCTGTAAATAATAGTGGTCCAATTCCCCAGAGATGGCGTTAAACTCTTACTACATCCTCTGCAAACACTGCCACAAGGCACTGCAGATTGGCTCTACAGTGTACACACAAATAAAGAGCCTTGCTTTAGTAGAAAGGCTGAAGCATTTATTAGAGGAAAAGATTATAGTGATGCAGTTTAAACACTACTAACTAAACAGTAATTGATGGGGAAAAATTAGCTTAGTAAGGGGCAAGTTATTCCTTCATCTACTGACAGCAGTGCTTCTACCATTAAAGAAAAGTCCATTTTGTGCTTCCACAGCCATTTTCTTCTTGGGATCTTAAAGAAAAGGAATTTCTTAAAATGCTAGAAAACACTTATGTACCCCAAAATATTCCTTCTATTTTTGAGCTGGTACGTGAAGCATTGAATAATAAACCACAAATCCATGGAGATAGCTCAGAAGACTCTACAGCTGTATTTCTGCTGAGGTGCAGACACTTGAAGGCCTTCTCTAAGGCCAGATATCATTGCAATGGGAATCTTGTATGCACAGAGCTAAGCAAGTAAACAATAAACAAATAAAGCCAGCTTGCACTCTGAATCACCAAGGTGTGAGAGGAGGAAGAACAGAAAAGAAGTAGATCAGGAGAGCATCAGATAGACAGCAAATCTTTAAGGGGCTTGCCAGTATATCTCATTGACTGCATTACTTCCCATCATCAAGGACATTTATTACACCTTTTTCCAGCAACCCTTTTACAGGGAAGCCCTGAGTACAGTGGGGCAGTCTATGTATGGGGACTAATTCAGTTCTCACCACAGCTGGTTGTAAAATGGTGAGAAACCTCCCAGATCAAACTCCCCATTAAGAAACATGAACTGAAGCTTGAGATCTTCATCCAAACATCTCTGATTTTCCAGACGAGTTGTAGGCAAAAGAATGAAAACAAACTCAACCTTTCAGAGCATCCTTTGCGAAACTCCACGGTTTTGTCTTCCTGACTTAGTATTATACAGACCAGTGGATCCAAATACTTTGAGATCCTTCAGTGTGGACCTTCACAAAACCTAGCTGTTCCACCAGCCTCCCTTCAGAATGACAACTACCCCATCACTGCAGACAGAGAAAAAAACATCTGCAAAAGAAATCTACACATTTCAGCAGTGGTACTCACACGACCTTCCTCCTCAGATTTTAACCCAGCATCTCTTAACAGATGAAGACAGACTCACCAGAACTTTGCTACACACTCCTCTGAACACCATGAATTCTCCCAGCAGTAGCTTCCTGAGAAGAGAAGACATCTACTCTCTGCTGCCATCAATTAAAAAAATTCTCCTTTTGCACTAGACCATGGGGGCTGAGTAGTGTATTCTCAAGGAAATCTATCACAATTAGTCTATAGAGTTAAGGTTTGTTTGGTTTTGTGGTGGGTTTTTTTTTCCCTTTCCACAAATTGTTTGGAGACAAATCAGTCTCAGGAAATGTCAATGTGTCTGAGACACTTTACAAGCAGAAAAAAAAAATTCATCAGTCACTTTACTTGCTGTGAATCATTTGCTCAACTCTATTACTGACAACTTGGGAGTTCACCCAAAGGGTCCACGCTCCATATTGTGCTCAGGAGCAAACATTCTCTAAAGAAATATTTTTGCATGTTAATGACTCACTTGCCTTCAGTACCCAGCTACACCTGTCTATAGAAATCACACCAAGTTTACAATTCAGTTGCCTAACAGCTTTAATGCAACACCATACATCATATTTTCAGATGCAGCAATCTGTCTCATCCTAATTCTGAGGATGCTAAGAACATCCTTACCAAGTCTATAAATCACAGGGCAGGTGCAGGCATCTGTCACACAAAGGCTGGACCAGGGCTGTGTAAGCATCTCCTTCACGACTCTGCCAATGCACCTCAGAACTGACTCCCAGGTAGAGCCAGCTCCCAGGTAGAACCAAGAGAAATCCATTGTTTTTTAAATTCACAACCTGAATAATAGTTTTTCAAAACTTCTGGATGAGAAAAGTGCTGCTTTGGGTTTTGATACAGGAAAAAGCCTATCCTACAAGGCCCAGGTGCAACGAAATCATCAGAGATCCTTAGTTTTTAAGCAATGGAGTCCAAAGGAATGCGGAAATGCTTTCCTGGAATGAAGCTGATCAGCATCTCTGGGAACACATTTCAGAGGGAGGAGAAAGTTAACCAGGCTGGGAAGGTGAAGCACCTCTTCAACAAATCTCAGTTAGCGTAAGACCCTAGAGGACAACATCCAGCGGCTGCACGCTCGCCCCTTGCCTTCCATGGCACCAAGCAGCTTGGGGAGACACAGCTCAGGCTCCTTCACTTTCGGTGTGTGTTTCTGCAGAAGGCAGTTTTGCTCACATTTTAATGCTGATCTACATTCCCTGAACAATTTTCTTGAGAGGTGGCTTAAAAGGAGATATTTCTGAGGAACCCAGAATTCATGTGTGTTTTGGCAAATGATTTGTCCTGTGTAAAACAGGCTTTGAGTTGTGCTGAAACAAAACCCAAACACAAAAGCACTCTCTGACGCATTTAAACCAATGATTTGAACCCATTTCTCCATCTCTTCGGTCCTCTCAGTGGAGCAACTTAATTTCTCATGCTGCAGAGAGAGGCTCCCACCCTACACAGTAGAAATTAATGTAGAATTAATACTCACCAGCAAAGAACTGTGATAAAGGCTCAGCTCACTTAACTGTAATCATCTAATTGAGTCTCCTAGGCATTTGTAGCAGAAAATTCACCCTATAGGGGAAGTCTAAACATAAATAACAGGGTTTGCCTACCTCCATGGGCAGATAATATCTCCACAGATGGCTCTATCTAGGTGAAACATCCACTATAAGATACAGGAAACAAAATCTCTAGCCTTATTACCAAAGATAGTAATTAATATAAGGTAGGGTTTAAAATGTTCAGCCTCTTTCAGTTATAAGCAAGGAATTGCTTTCTCTTTGGATTGCTGTTTGCCCTTGCTGATTTCTGTGATGGATGTATTGTGGCAGACATGTGGACATACTTATCCCACACCTTGGTAGCATTCTCCTTTCCCTAGGCAACCCATCCTATGGGTAAAATCTTATACTCTTCATTTCTTTACAGTAGGAATATTTAATAAACAAACACAGTTCATTATATATATATATAATATACTGATCATATCTATACAGCCTAGAGTGGTCCACCTACAGCTATATAATGAAATATCTTTCAAGCTTCTGGTCTATTCCCTGAAAGAGAATGAAATGTATAATTAGGGTTCATTTTTCATACAACCTTTCTGGAATATTTTTTGTGCAAGATAACAGGTTACTTTCCTAAAAGGAAAAAATATAGGTGAGGCAGCAACGAAAATGGAGATTCATGTGTCCTAGAAGTCTTTTTCTAGGTCATTATGAGAGGACAGGACTTTACAAAGGCAAAAGAAACATTTGCAGATTTCTTCAGGGATTCCCAGATGCGTCCTCCCAGCACAGAATACCTCATTATATTCTCACAGCATTATGTGCGTGTGTGGAAGGGATCAAGGTATTCATATCAATGCTGGGAACTACTGAACAGTTTCTCACATCGCATTCTTCATTCCCCTAGACAACAGCCCGGGTCTTATTCTCTGCTAATGCCCTGAATAGTCTGCTAAACACCTGCTATAGCATATGATTAAATTGTACTGTGTTGGCATTAAATCTGCAGTGCCAGGAGGGGCATTGCAGATGTTTCTTTTAGATTAATCAGAGATGAGAAAACCGACACATACAGTATAACCAATATCTTCAGTGTACTCTTTCAAGCCCTGACATAGGCACCTCCTGAAGAAATTTTAGTGTGTTGCTTGCAGTAACACCTAGATGCCACATCCAGAACATACCCAAGGGTAACAGTTTTTCTTACTCTGAAGTATTATTAATGATTTTCCGGACTCTTTCATATTCAAAATGGAATTTCTCTTTTGTATGCTTTTTGGGGGGTTTTGTTTTGTTTTCAAACTCTGGTTAGTCTAGTTACCAGTGACCTGATAAACCTTACTGATTATTTTATACCTCAAACAAGTATTTGCCTCAGTAAAGTTTTGTTCCTTCCAGAGTCTTCTGATGATATAGTTCCCAGGGCGTGATCAACTCTGTGGGCAACTCTGTGTTGACCCTCCTATCACAAGTTATAAAAGGGAATTTGTGGGAAACAGAAAAGTTTGTCTATTATTATATAATTGGACAGATTATTCCTCATGTGGTTTTAGCAGAACATCTATTATGTGTAGTTGAAGTTGATCCCAAAATTTAGATCCCAACTGCAAACTCCAAGTGCTATTGTTATGGATTTTTTAACCCCTCAGCTCAATGCTGTACAAGATTTTGGCTTTATCCTTCTGGGAAGAAACCTGGTCTCTACTGAGGTCAAACCCAGGATTCTCTCTGAGTTTTTCAGACACACATTGTCATTCCCACAGAACAGTGCAGCAGGAGACAAGCTAAAGTTTCCTGAACTCTGATGCTGCCTCTTTTTTTGCTCCCCTCCATAGAATTATAGAATGGTTTGGGTTAGAAGGGACCTTAAAGATCATCTAGTTCCAACGCCCTTGCCATGAACAGGGACACCTCCCACTAGACCAGGTTGCTCAAAACCCTATCCAACCTGGCTTTAAACACTTCCAGGGAGGGGGCAACCACAGCTTCTCTAGGCAACCTGTGTCAGTGTCTCACCACCCTTACAGTAAAGAATTTCTTCCTAATATCCAATCTAAATCTCCCCTGCTTCAGTTTGAACCTGTTTTCCCTTGTCCTACCACTCCATGCCCTCATAAAAAGTCCCTCTCCAGCTTTTCTGTATGCCCCCTTCAGATACTGGAAGGCTGGAAGGCTTTCAGCCCATGAATAATATCATCTCATCCAAGGCTTTCAGTCCAAGGTGCTTAGAACAGACCAGAGAAGAGGTAGATCACCTAGTGATCTAGGTAGTCACCTAGATCTATTTGCTGTGTGTATTGAAGATGAATCCATTCCATAATATCTCTGATTCTTCCTTAAGACAAAGAACTTCTCCCACACTCCTGGGAAAGTATTGCAATCCACCTCAATGTACTTTATCAGGAAGAGCCATGACTTATGTCCTCCTATCAATGTAAGTGGATTACGCATCAGTAGGGACACTAATTTTAGCAGTTTATCAAGTATGATATACTCAAACATGGGCTTTCCTAATTCAGATGTTCAAATGAAGATGTCAAAGTTATTTCAGAAGCGATGAGAGCCCTTAAGAGGTGTGAAGTGGGATTGATTTAGCTAAATGTGACAATTTATAGAGTTAGACTTTTACATCTAAGCAAGTCACTCTGGGATGTCTTTGAAGTCAGCAGAGAGCTAGTCAGTAGAATTACTGTAGTTCATGGCATGATTCATCTCACCCTAAAGGAGAGAGCTACATTTGGCCAACGAATCATACACTAATCTCCATGGACTATATTGGTCAGGTCACCAATGACTGTAATAAAAATATAGGCAAGTGGTAGGCACCTACTGTTATGTCAGATGAATCATCTAACTAGCAGCCCCTGACCTTCCCAAGGCCATTATCTGAAGTCCTCCTAATGCTCCACTAGGAACATCAAGGGCTCTGAGTTCATCAGAAGAGATGAAGGTACATCCACATTGATCCATCAGAAATGGGACATAAAAGAGATAATGGGGTTATGTCTTTGAGTAGGTGCAGGAAATGTGGAGGATCGTGGAGGCACTTAGCTGACCTTTCTGTGGGTTTTATGGCTGGATACTGAGCAACCTTGCCAGATCTCTACAGTAATGACAGGAAAGGTCCTGTACACTGGACCTAGCTAATCATCAGAGAGGTGAGTGACTTACCCTTCACTGCTGCAAGAAGCACCAGGTTTGTTTTGTAGTCTGTCCTTCAAAGACACTCTATGGTCAGGAGGTATAAAGGGAAGAGATTAATGCTATGATTAAGGTTAGCATCACCACACCCACTGTGCTGAGAACACACATCAGAATGATGCATCGATAGAAAAAAATTCAATGTTCTAGGTGTTGTTGAAATGTTTTTTATTAGATTTCAACTTTTTAGAAGCAGATTTTTACCACAGAAGACATTACATAATAACACTTTGAATACCAAATGCAAGCATTGAAAGGGAACTTTGTAGCTAAATGAAAAATTTAAATATTTGATTCTGCAAATGTCAAAAGGTCAGAATTTTCCTCCTGGGTTTTAAAGCATTTCAAATCACAATGTTCTGTGACAGAAAAAGTTTTCATCAAGCTTTTTCTGATCTCCTTTCGTATTTGCATACCTGTATATCTCTCTTAATAATATGTAAGCTTGTAAAATTATTATAAGTTAAAATGAATGTTATTGTTAAGGACAACTTCCAGGCCTCCCTCAGGTAGCCTGGCAGCTTGCAAAGCCAGCTTTATTCTGGCCTATTTATGTGGCATTTTCATTTTGATTTATTATTATCTGTGGCATTTAAGCAGGACTTGCTTCAAGCAAGTCTATGAGTCTGGACTTACTGCACTTAGAGGGAGCAGGTGAGGAAAAGAAACAGTGAAATCTGTCACTAGCCAAGTTAATTCAAGCAGGAGATCTGCAGCTTCTGATTACTCCACACATCAAGGAAATCCAGCCTCTGAGATTAATGGTTACAAATACTTCTATGGATATCAGACATCTAAGAAAAAACTTCACTAGGAGATAGAAGTGCTAGGACAACAGATAAGCCCTGCAAATGATGAAATGCATAATACTGAAGAAGAGATGAAAGGAACAGAGAGGCTTTCAGCTCAACTGGATGTTTTTCAGCTTAGAAACAGTACTTCAGAATTTGTGAGTAACTGAAGAAAAGGAAAAGAAATATGATTCATTTGTGCTGGAAACATAATTTTAAGTACCACCTAGTGAGAATGCCCTCTGAAGTATAAGGGATTCCAAAGGATCCCATTGATGCCTGGACTAGTATAAACATAAGAGTTCATTTTCCTAGTTCTCCCTTACCTGCTGCATATCTGCATAGTGGACTCATATCATCAAAAGTGAAAGACAAACATTAAGATCTGAGCCAGTGTACCAGGACAGAAGGAACAACATTTGTCTGATGTCTGTTTAACCCAGTAAGAATGACACATTTGAGGTTTCATTATACTGATGGTGTTCCCACATTCCAGTCCCTGGCACGGCTGCCCCAATACAAACCACCAGCAGAGACAGGCACAATTCCTGCTTGTACAAAGTTTACAACTTTTACATGGCAACATTTACATGGCAGAAAGTAGCAAAGCTCAAATCATCTCAGCTGCAGTGGCTCAAGCCAATCCCACTTCACCAGTGTTCTGGAGTGGTGCAGTTTGAGAAGCTGATGGTGACCAGCTTTTAATACCAGGGCAAAGCTCTAGAATGAACACCACCTTCCTTCTGAAAAAATGGGAAAAAAAATAGAAAAAATAGAAAAAATGAAGCTGCCTTGGTGAAAGAATAGTCACTAGGTCAGCACTTCTGTTCTCTCCAGTCACGAGTCTGCACTTCAGTTGTGCAGGCAAAGCTCCTGCTTCCAGAATCAGGGTTCATCTCGTCACGTAACTTCTTCCTGTCTTAGATCTCTCTGGTTTTCCTCAGAGGTTTGATGGGTATCAGCAGCCAAGCTTGGAACTGAATATTCAGACGATATTTTGCTTAGAGTAAATGTCTAGGAACCAGGATACATAAACTAGATTTATACTAACAAATTAAATGTGCTCAGGACCATTCTCTGGCACTAAGTCAACTGGGCATTGGAAGGGCTACTCCAACGTGTCCAAACCACCTCACTCTCTCACCCCCCCGGAATGTGTAGCTGCATGGAAACTGCTTGTTGGGAATGGTCACTTGTCTGTGCTGGTTACTGATCTGTGATGAGAAATGGTTTGGGACAGTGCTGCTTGACTAAAAGGATACCAGGAACAATTCCAGTGATTTAACAAGGTAGTCAATTGAGTTTCAGTGCCAAGGGACATTTCCTGGCTCCATTTAATTCGCTAGCATAGACGTAGTCCCAGATTCTCAATTCTTGATGAACACAGGCTTATGTGTCACAGTGTGCCTTGTTTGGTACCATCCTATGATTCTATGATTCTATGGAATTATTACTATCAAAATGTGCAATCAGTGCAAGAGAGGTGTTCATACTTCAGTCTCTGAGACATAGGTTTAAAGTCCTGTCTGTCAACCAACTATCCTCTAACCTGAAAGTGTGACTCAGATTATGGGGATCATTTGGCTTCTTGTCTCCTTGGTCAGTTCTTCAGATCACAGTTGTGAGGTTTGTTTCTGCAAGTGTAAGAGAGAGAATAAAAGATTGCAAATGACAGTTGCCACTAACAGGTGATCATTTCCCTCTGGTAGCCTTCAATATCACAAGATTCACAATAGAATTCTAAATATTATGTGTTTAATTTTAAGTTTATTTGACCTTATTCCATGCTTACAAATGAGCAGACACTTCAGTGTCTCATTTAGGAGTTATCTTCCTGTACAATCTATAGTCACCTCTGCAAGACCAAATTTTCACCCAAGAATGATCTTCTAGAAACTTCTTTGCATTTCTGCTTGGAAATAATAAATACAATACTACTGGGTGGAACTACTCAGAGTAGTAAGCCTTGAAATTGGTAATAAGTGTTTGCAGTTTCACACTTTAATCTTTGTAAGAACAGATATGTCATTCACACTAGAACAGCCATCTACACCTCTGGGGGGCTGAGTGAGATAAATACATAGCAGTTTATGGTTGTTTTGGTTCTTTTTTTTTTTTTTTTTCCCAGAAAGCTTCATTTTGCTACTTCTTCTGGGAAGAAAGCAGCATTTTCAAAAGCACAAAGAATGTGTGGACGCCCAGCTCCTATTGACATCTTTGAAAGTCACCATTTAAGTAGGATGATTTACTTAGTAGCCATATTTTACTTGATTCTTTATCAGTTGGCTTCATTAAGTCCTTAAGAACATTGCCTCCTCTTAGAATTAATTCTGACCAAAAAAAAAAGGGCCAAGTTATTTCAGTCATTACCAAGCAAAACACTGCAGTCACATTAATGTAAGCTACACTGTTTTCAGCCATTACTACAGAACACTGAAGTTTATTTTTATTAGGTTGCTAGGCAGTTAAACCACCTTGAAAGAAAGGAACTATCTGTGTGAAAGCATGTACAACAAAGTTATTGATGGAATACTAAATAAAACAAGAATACGTGAGAGCTAAATCTGGAGATATTTACTGGTGCGCTGCTATTGTATTCCAGCAACACTGACATTTCAGTCTGCAGTTTTCAACAGCCACTGTGATATAATTTAAGCCCCAAAATCAAAACTGTCAGTGCTTTTGGACCCAAGAGATGAGGAAAAAGTTGATTTTAAAATAGTATTTTTCTTTCCTCCAACTTTCTAAGTCTCAGAAGTGTATCGTAAGTTGTACTTAGTCTCTTCCTCTTGGAAGAGGACTTTCTCACTGTCTTTGATGCAAAGCTGTAGAACCACAAGAATAATTTAGGTGTAAAGAGACATCTAAAATTCATCTATTCCAATCTGTTCTGCAAAGCAGGGCCAGCTTTGAAACAAGATCTGGCCTGAAACCCATCCTAAGCATCAGAAGTCCAGCATTGTCTTGAATCAGAAGGGTTGTCATTCACATGTGCATTAACCACTTACAACCCTACTAAATCCCATGGGGTTTTTTTCTTTTGATGTACTTCTTTTTGACCTCCTGTTTGTGTAGAGCGTATGGGAATATTAATTCTAGGCAAGGCAAACAGGAAAAAGCATTGCCATCTACTCTGTGTCTCATCCCTGCACCTATATACATTTACAGAAGGAAAAAAAACACACGAAAAAAAATAATTCCCTAGAGCGGTCCCAATATATTCCCGTGCTACAAATAACTTGAGCTAAGGGACCATGGTTCACATCCATTATTATATTTGGAAATAAATCTACTAAAACTTGGCTGAAAGGTTCATAGAGGACTATTTAAAACATTACTACACACTACTAGGTACAACAGCATTGTTTTATGTAACAAATATTTCCAAAATTGAAAAATAGAAAGTTTATTTTTTAGCATTTTTGTGACTTTTAAATGAAAATTCTTCATTGAAGGCTTAACATTGAAAAGAGTTCAGTATCAATGTTTTAAGTTAAAAACAACTGTAACTTCTAATTAACAATATGCATTAGCAAGATTCATGAAAAAACCCAAGACCTGAGGTGTGAGGTCAGTCTAGAATGTATTCTTCAGTTTGTCTGGCATTTTTGGCTGTTAATGCATCCTCAGGATCTTCAGCTGATTTAATGTTCCATGGAAGCCAGTGGAACAAAGTAACAATGATGATTTCATAAAGGTTGTTCTAACCTTGCCTCCTATTATTTAAATAAACTTAAAAACAGAAAAATTGAAGGGAGGAATGGAAGTTTATTGTTTTTAAATAATCCCAGGAGTCTAAGGTGCAAATCTTAAAGGAAAAACATCCCCTAATGCAAGATGCAGGTTAAAATGAAAATACTCCATATATATTTTCTGGTTACAGTTGAGCAGATAAGCCCAGCTCCTATGGAAATGAATAGGAGCTGGCACACAAGTACCTGTAAGAATCCACACCGCAGCCCATGATAAAACATCTGCTTTATCATCGGGAGCAGAACCAGTAGTATTAAGTAGTTAATACTTCAAAGTGATACAAAGCGTGGCTGTAAATTCAACAGAGCTTTCTGCTGCAGACCATGTAAGGACACAATAATAACAGCAAATTGATTCACCTAAACCTTTGCTTTGCATTTGCTGTAAGACAGGCTTTCCAGTAAACTACTTCAGCTTTCCTCCACGTTAATAATAACTACCGCAGCGTCTGTTGAGTGAGCCATCCTTACAGACACAGATGGAGAATAAAAAAAGATAAAAGAAAAAAAAGAGAAATATTACAGACATGGGGGAATGTTGGAGCCCTCATTTGTTGCAGTTTTATAAAGACATAGAATTTGGGTCAATGTAATACAGCAGATCCATGTAATGCCTTAATACTATTGTTTTTCTCTTTTACAGCCTGCTGAAATGTAAGTGATTGAAAAACTACTCCATTAAAACCAAGCAAATGTGTTTCCACCTGGCTTTACTCTCTCCCTCTAACAAGACCATGACTGGTTTTGGTCTTGTGGAGAATCAACTGCACAGATTTTACAAAGCTCATTGTGCCAGACACTGCCACTACTGAAGTTAATGTCAAAACAGCTCCTTTTCCACAGTCACCTCCATAAGGATGGTGTCTCACTCGTTTAGAGGGCAGCACTGCAGGACCTCTCCCCCCACAGTCCCACATGCAACCAAGCAGCCTGAGTCAGGCTGCCCCATACACCTCGGCTGTGGGGTAGGAAAGCAGCGGTGGTGCTTTGCAGCACATGGCAAACAGGTGGCTTGGAAGACCCCCAGACTCAGAGGAGGCCTGCAATAAGGTCTCTTTCTGAAGACAGCTAGCGCAAGGACCGTCTTCAGCAATATCTGGTCCCCTACACATGTACACACACACCCCATGCACGTGCACACAACAATCTTCTACCATCTGACACTGCAACAGGCTACTGTCCATCTTTTGCGTGGGTATGCAAAGAGGGAGATTGCAAAATTTTTTTACACTCATGGTGCTCCTTAGCAATCTTCCCTGTTTAGACAGCCCACCCCCATAGTCACTGTGCAATTGGGATTTTATCCAAGTGGATGAGTTCCCTGTTCCAGCTCTGGCTGGTCATTTCTGAGACATTTCTGAAGCACTTGTGTCCGTGATGAGTGTGAGTGGGGCAGTTGTAATATAGCTTGTAAACAGCCATGGTGTTTTCACTGTGATTAAAGTCTCAGCTTTTCTAAGGTTTTACAGATTTCATGCAAATATTGATAGATGTAAAATTAAAAAAAAAAAAAAAGCTGAATTATAAACTTCACATTTATGTTCACGTGGTTTTTCCTCTAATAATAAAATTATTTATCTGTCTATAAAAGGAGGTACATTCCTTTCCTCAGAACCAGCCTTCTTTGGGTCTCAAAACCCCTAAATGCCATCAGCTGGAAGATTGAAACAAAAATAAAGATGCAGAAATCTCAAACTTTGCTGCAAATTCTTACCCTGAGGTAAAATTGATCCACTCTGCTGTCACAGAAGCCAAGGGAGGTCAGACACTGATTCCCCAGGTAAGAGGCAGATCATGATTGCTGTGACAACATTCCCAACATCCTGGGTTTTGTCTTTCTATAGGTCATTATTTCTCTTAATGTCATGCATTACAATATTTTTAAAATGTGGCACCTATATCAAGCTACCCTGAGGGAGCTGGGATCTCTGGTCACCACCAGACTTCATCATTTGCATTCTCTGGTCCATCACTGTGGTCACTGTCACATCAAAAAAGCAAAACAAAAGAGGAGGTGAAGGAGGAGACCTTTTTGGTGTGTCTGCCAGCTAGAATAAAATGTGAGCCATCTCTCTCCACTCCTTGGGTGCTAACACAGGTGGCTGTAGATCTTCATCTCTCCACTTCCCACTGCAGAAGGCACTGGCTTCTCAGTTGCAAATCAGGCAAGGTGCAGTGCTTGACTTTCTACTCCTTTGCCATGCCTTTTCTGTAATTCAGATCAATCACTTGGAGTGTCCATAGAGCTGGTTTACTGCTCCAGAAGCTGCCAAAGCAAATGAGTCATGGCAAAAATTAAGGACATTTGGTCAGAGGAAGCTGCTGCTCTTGCTTATTGCTTGCAAACAGATCTGGATAGTCCTATACAAGAGACCTGGTTTTGTGACTTAACCCTAGCAGGCAGCTCAGCCCCACAGAGCCCCTCGCTCACTGTCCCTGGTGAGATGGGAGAGAGAATCGGGAGGGTAAAAGTGAGAAAACTCATGGGCTGAGGTAAAGACAGTTTAATAAGTAAAGCAAAAGCTGTGTGTGCAAGCAAAGCAAAACAAGGAATTCACTCACTCCTTCCCATCGGCAGGCAGGTGTCCAGCCACCTCCAGGAAAACAGGGCTCCATCGCACATGAACTTGGGAAGACAAATGTCATCACTCTGAACACCTCCCCCTTCTTTTTATTCCCCCATCTTTTATTGCTGAGCATGACATCATATGGTGTGGAATATCCCTTTGGTCAGTTGGGGTCAACTGACCCGGCTGTGTCCCCTCCTAACTTCTTGTGCACCCCCAGCCTCCTCGCTGGGGCCAGGTTCATGGCCCAGATTTGGTGACAAAATCAGCATTGACAGAGAAATAGGTATTTTGTATGCCTACCGATGTCAGACTCAAGCCTCAGTAGCAATTAGATTTATTTTTTTCTCTCTTCTGATTACACTTGGCAGACAGGATGCTGACTGAAGCCAGCTTTTAAAAAGACAAGGAAAATAGTTGGCTTTAGCACAACTCACGGGTCAGCCAGTGTTCCACTCCATTTAGAATCCTAGAAGCACAGAACAGTTTGGGTGGGAAGGGTCATCTAGTTCCAATCCCCCTGCAGTGAGCAGGGACATCAACTACATCAGGTTGCTCAGAGCCCCATCCAAACTGACCTTGACTGTTTCCAGGAATGAGGCATCTACCACCCCTCCGGGCAACCTGTGCTAGTGTTTCATCAACCTCATTGTAAATATTTACTCCTAGAATCTAGTCTAAATCTAGCCTCTTTTAGTTTAAAACCATTACCCTTTGTTCTATCACAACAAGCCCTACAAAAAACTTTGTCCCCATCTCTCTTGTAAGCCCCTTTTAAATATTGAAAAGCTGTGATAAGATCCCCTCAGAGCCTTCTCCAGGCTGAAAAACCCCAACTCTCTCATCCTGTCTTCGTAGGAGAGGTGCTTCAGCCCCCTGATCATCTTTGTGGCCCTCCTCTGGACTCATACCAACAGCTCTGTGTCTTTCTTGTGCTGAGGACTCCAGAGCTGGACACAGTACCACACATTAACATTTATTAATGTTAATCTGGGATGTGAATTTCTGAAAACTCCTGTATCCTGTCAGTGCTTCCTCCAGATACCTCAGCTAAGATGCTGGAAGTAGTGGGGGAAATACACACCATAAATCAAATCACACCAAATACCAGGCTAGGACTTTGGGAGTTTGTTTAGGTCCACCAGAATATTTATGTTGCACAAAGATGTTCAATAATGCTCAGGGTTTATATATATTACTACTGGGTCCAACATTCTTAATTTGAGAATAAACATGGGATGTAGCTTCCCACAGCCAAAGAAATAATGATTCCAACTGGAAACATGAAATCAGCTCACAGGGCCAGACGCTTAGCTGCAACAAAATAAGGTCTCTTTTAATGAAATATGCAGAGTTTATGCTATTTTGGACCAAAGTATTTTAGGACTTTAATGTTTGTTAACATAGCGTGACAACAGCAAGTGTCTCTGGACAGCTGGCATAAATTATAGTAGTTTAGAACTTAAGAGATTCTGTCTTATGATGCAGCTTTCTCTCTAGCTAGCTTTACAAACCCATCACCACTAAACAGAAGGTAAACAGGAATTTATCCTGCTTCCCATTTCGCCAATGAAATAACCTTCCTCGTACACCCTGAGAAATGTATATAGCTAGAAGTAGCATTGGAAGCAGAAAATACTGTTTATTTTTTCAGTTCCAGGAAGAGTTTGCAAAGCCAGCATCTTAAAAGAAAAAAAAAAAAAGCAACAACAAGAAAAACACTCCAGGTTTTAACTTGAAAACTGAGGACATCTCATATGTAATTAGGGAGTGCAAATAAATTAACTTTATAACCTAAGGGTGACATTCTTGAAGATTATAAATCTTCTGCCTGAAATCTGTTGGAAAGATGAAGACTATCCCAAGAGAAGAGATGAACCTTTTTCTCCCCCTTATGTGGAACTATTTCAAAAGAGACAAAGCACACACGAACGTGCTATCTTGTCTAGGAAAAAGGTTGACCACCACGCTAAGAGTTCTTCCACTCTCTTAATTTCCTGCTTGAATATCCAATCTCAGAAGAGCATGCACCCACAAAGCTGTGTTTTTATGTGGTTATGCAATTAATGTTACTCACTGACTTCCTGAATACTATCCACTTTCTTATCTTTATTTCTATATAATATGAAATGACAAGCCCTGAGCAGGTCATTACTATTTGATGATTATGAATTAGCTGACCTCAGGCCACAGAGAAAGGCAGCACTGTCTGGCAGACAGCAAGGTGTTTTAGACAACAAACATATCGTAATGTTCTGATTTGCAGCTGGACATTTCTGCTGGCTTAGTAGTCAGGTGTTTCAGCTTTCCAAAAAAGAAATGTTCACCTAAGGAAAAAAAGAGAAGACCTCTTCCTACACTTAGCAAAGTAATACTATTTGCTAGAGGCTATCAGTGCAATCAGAACCTTATTCTCTTCTGCTGACTGCCATAAAAATACTTCTAATGCAGGAAACATTAAGAAAGTCCATTTCAAGCATAATGGAGCATAGGCTAAATCAAATACTGAATGCTGTACCATATGAAATCCTGTCTGCTTCCAGAAAACAAGTAAGGGTCCACCAAGATTTCCCTGAATCCCTACAGGGAATGCAAGTCAGCAGTAACAACATCTCCAAAGCAGAAGCACCCTCCTCCTTTCAACCTTTCTACTGCGCACACCTTTAACAAGTCCAAAGCAGCCCTTGCCCTGCAAAATCCTCATTCCAGAGTCTGGAAGAGACCAAAGAACTAAAACCTGAGTCTGAGGCAGCCCTGCAGGTTTAAGTCACTTAAAGGACTAAAATCTAGCCCCTCTCCATCTATTCATATATTATTTTATTTAATCTCACCTAATCAGTGTGCTTCTGTGTCCTGCAGACCACGCTGCAGCATCTGGCACAGCTCAGCACTGGGAGTGGGAGGGATTGCTCAGGCTCTGAGCAGGCTTGGGCACACTCAGCTGTCAGATACAGCACATCAAAGGCACATCTGCCAGAGCTTTCCAAGCAGCATTGGTGGACAGAGACAGAGAGCAAAGCAGGAAAAGAGGTCAACCCTTACCATCGTGTCTTGTAGGAAATATAGGAGAAATGAGCCTCTTCCCTTAAGGCAAAGATGGAAACACCTGAAACCCTCCACTCATTGCAAAGAAGGGGAAAGAGAGACTGTGAGCCCTGCTCTTTCAGAAGGAAAACTTGAGAAACCCCTTCTGGCCCCGCAAATGAGAAGTAGGTTGGATACACCCTCTCCTTCCTACTTCTTACAGATACAGTGCAGAAGAGATTAAATTTACAATGTGGTTGCTCTGAAAGTGTGGGACACTGAGATGCCCCTAAGATGTCAGAACTTTTCTTTGTGGTATATTGTGGGCAGATGCTTGGAAAAAATGAGTCAGTTCCCATGCAAAAGCTGTGTGATGGAAAAATAAGTTAATTCTGCTTTGCTGAGAGGCCAGACACTTTGGGCAGGCTGGATGCATTGGCTCAGGGGCAGTGCCCTGCTATTGGGAGTACACAGATGGCTGATGTCCCAGCACAGGCAGAGTGTCCTAGCATTTGTTTGTAACGTGATGTGGAGATACACTTGACTGATGGATTAGTCTCCAGGGATGTCCATAAAGACAGTAAGGAACATGCTGGAGACAGCAATGGAGGCTGGGGAAGAGAGGGATTTCTTGCAGCAACCATTTGTTTGAACTGGTTTAGACTTCCAACTTCCACGAATCAGTATTTCTATGTTTCTACTTGTGATTTTGTGCATCATCTGTAATTGTAGCTTTGCATCTGCTTTTGTAAGTCTGGTTCTCCTACTCTTTAATCTGATTCTCACAGGTCAAGGAGACCATTGCTTCATTTTTTTTAATGATCATCCACCAGCAGTGAGAGGTCCTGAGTGAAATTCACTGGTTTTCTTCATCAAATTTGAACTAGACCAGTGTTGAGTCATCAAAAAACCAACAAACCCAGCAAAAACTTTTCCAAGTAAAAGGCATAGCTGATAGGCCAGAAGAAAAACTTCAAAAAATTACATGGGGCTTTTTCTCCTCTCTTATGTAGTAGGCTTGAAGCACAAGCCTGCTGGGAGGACGGAGTAGGTTGCCCACAGAAGTTGTGGATGCCTCCTACCGGGAAGTGTTCAAGGCCAGGTTGGATGGGGCTTGGAGCAACCTGGTCTGGTGGGAGGTGTCCCTGCCCATGGCAGGGGGTTGAAACTTTAAGGTTGCTTCCAACCCAAACCATTCTATGATTCTGTGATTCTATGGTCTTTGTGAACTTCAGCTCAAGAAGGACAGGGCAGCCAACTTCAGAACTATAAATCTGTTACATTTCATTCCTGCTCAAGTCACATTAAATGTTTATCAACATTTCTGTGATGCCAATGGAAACAACAAGGGAATGCCATGCACAGTGAGGAGCTTTTATCAAATTTATTGTGCTGCCTATTGAAAAAAATCTCACAACAATTCCTCTTCACAGAAGTATTAAAAACTACCTGAAATGGAGGTAGGGTTGCAAGGACCCCTTTTTCTGGGCTTCCTGTTCATTGTCAAGCCCCTCAGGTGGGAGCTTATCAGGTCACTGCCATAATGTTGGAGGGTAACATACGAGGGATTTAACTATTTTCTACTTTCAGAGATTAGAGTGCCCTAAAGTAAGATGCTTCATCTGTTCTCTCCCTTCTATCTCTTAAATTGTCTAGCCAAATCAAACATGCCCTGCCCTTGGGGCAGAGTACAATGTCCTTGTTAAGAAGGGGGTAGTATTTAACTGCTTCTCCTGATGAAGAGATGCCCACTAAATTTTAATTGCTCCCCACTGTGTCCTTCTCCACCGTGGCAGTCCGGGTCCTCAGATTGACTGCTCCAAGCATTCGTGGTACCAGGCTCTAGGTGGGATCAGTGAAATGAGTAAAAATAAATGAATAAATGAGACATGGGATTGTAGTAATATTAAAATGGGAAGCAAAGTGAACTCAGTAGCAATGAAAATGCACTGCTAACTACAGCTCTTCACCAGGTCTGCAGCTTCAGCTGTAGACCTCAAGAAGGAAGTCACTCCTTGATCACCTCTCCCTTAAGTTATAATGACTACACCAACCTGTACCAGCTTCACACAACGTGCTCATCCTAAATCTACTGCAGCAAGACCTAGACCTCAGTTGAAGCCTCTTGGTGTTACTGTAATTCAGCTAATTAATGCTAATTTTAGTCAGTTGTTCCCATGTATCCTGGAGAATGTAGTGACTGTTCATTAGCCTTGGTGTGTACTTTGAAAACAGCTACAAATTAAAATTCTTTTAAAATGCAAAACGTTATTTGCCTACGTGCTGCTTCCATTGAGCAAACAGAAGTTAAGGGGAGGATGAAAGAGACTGCTGTACATAGACTGCATAAGAATGAGATCTAGCCTTGAGATGTCACACTGCCAGCCCCTCCAGCTCACCTGGCTGTAGCCCCACTCATGGCAAGGTGGCCTTTATCAACAGTGTGCAAGGTACAGCCTGAGTGGGTGTCAGGCATTAATGTTTGATATGGTGGTACAGATCCATGGGGACACAGATTCCTGTGTAACATGGACATGCAATACGGTGGTGCCTATGATTTCATGCCTCCAGCTCCTGGCACCAGGAAAGATGAGAAATGGTTTCTTCTGTATGGGAGGGATGTTACTTCAATTCCAGGGGAAGAGAGCAGAGATCTTAGTGTTGCTGGATTGCACCTAAATGCCTAGGAGTAAAAAGAAGTTGACAGCTATGTCCCCCAGTGTGTGGCACAGTGAGCATACACTTCCAATTACTTCTTAAATCAAAGTCCAAGGTGTCCACAGAGTGGTGTTAAACCAGGCTTGATTCAAGGTGCAGGCAAAACAGGTGTCTGCACAAAGGTGTTCTGCTCTTGCTGCCAGGGCTCAGGTTAGCAGAAAGATGCTGCCAAATATCTCAAACAGCAAAAGCAAACAAGGCTTTCCACAAAGCCCTAGCCCCCCTCTTTTCCTGGAGAACACACTTGATTGCAGGCAAAAGCAAAGCCAAGCAGGGAAGAGAAATGAGCTGTGGAATTGCTGGCATGCAGCTCAGAAGTAGGTGGAAGTTTGGAAATGTGTTTGATGAGCCTCTGAGTATGGCAAGACATACAGAAAAGAAGGAAGCAACAGCCAGCATGGGATAGGCACAAGTAACTGGTTTATGTAATAGTTACAGCAGGAATAATCTTGATGAGGAGCAGACCAAAGCCTGAAAACGCTGATGGCCCCTATGCAAAAGTGTAAGGAAGTCACATAGAGCAATAAAATAGAGCATGAGACGTGAACCCTAATTGGAAAAATTTTCTATCATTAAGGCTATTGGCCCAGGAACTGTGAGAGCATATTTTCCCTATTCCCCTTCCTTGAAGGAGGGAGCTAGCATAGCTCAGAGATTCAAGAAGCAATGGTATCAGAAATGGAAGACTGTACCACCCAAGGAAAATACAAGGCATCTTTGCAGCTCATAAACTAACCCTGGCAAGTTCATAGAATCAGAATGGTTTAGGTTGGAAGGGACCTTAAAGGCCATCTAGTTCCAACACCCCTGCCATGGGCAGGGACACCTGCCACTAGCCCAGGTTGCTCCAAGCCCCACCCAACCTGGCCTTGAACACTGCCAGGGAAGGGGCATCCACAACTTCTCTGGGCAACCTGGGCCAGTGTCTCACCACCCTCACAGGAAAGAATTTCTTCCTAATATCCAATCTAAACCTCCCCTCTTTCAGCTTGAAACCATTCCCCCTTGTTCTATCACTCCATGCCCTTGTAAAAAGTCCCTCTCCAGATCATAAAACTTTTCCAAGGTCACTGTTCCAGCCTCAAAGGAAAACCATTCCACCCAGCAATTGGAAAGGTAGAGAAGCCAGTGGGGTATTTCTGAGGGGAAAATCCCTCCTGAACAGCTGTCCAAGGGAGCAGAATAACATAGGTCTTCTTTACAAAGGTGGTCGTTAGGTGTGTGAAAATGCAGAAATAAGGCAGCAAAACGTATTTTCCAATTAGCACCAGTCTTGTCTCTGGCTGTGGATTCTGCAGGGCAAAGCGTACTTGGAGAAATTGTTCCTCAGTGTGCAGCTCAGTGCCCTGGTGCACTTCAGGAGAGGGGAAGACACGTACAAGGGCCACATAAAGCAAACAAAATGCTGTTAAGACTCCTGCTACAAAGACTGTGAAATCAATGTAAATATGGCATTTATAGAAGCACTTTCTACTCGTGCCAACTTTGTGAGCCATTTAGTTTCACCATAAACCCTGTTTCACTGCCCTACAGACAATTAGTTAAGTATCAGTAATGCTACAATTTTCTAGGACATGGAGTAGCAATCTACACAATCAAAACAAAGCTCAGACACTGCCATCAGTGCCAACCAATTCCCTCTGGACTTATGGAGAGGCAAAGCCTCTGTTCTCACTATACATCACAGAGATTTCACCTATTAATAGGGATTCTTCTTCAGAAACTGATGAAGATCAAGGGATCAAGCCAAACAAATGTCTCTTTTCTTGTCCTTCTCACACTTATTTTTACCCTTCCCTTGGGAGCCTGGTAGCTCCCCACACTGGTGCCTACCCAACTATCACCTTATCCTGGCACTCTCTGTGTCACTATCCTGGCAGGAATGCCTTTCTCTTCTGAGACAGGATGGTGAGATAAGGACCATGCAATGAGTGGCTGTCCTGATTCAAAATAAGGAAATTATCTAGGGTCCCATTGTCTCCCTCTGTCTTTCCTCCCCTGTTCTATCACAGGCCTACATTTGCCATTTCCTTTCTTTGATTTGAAGTTGGAAAAGTTGGAAGTTTATCCTGGAAAGAGATCCAGGCATTTGCTGAACACTTTCCATCTCCCTTAGAGGGACAGAGCAGTTCTTGCAGCATCAGAGAAGAGTATTTAAGTTGTTTCTATGGCTCACCAAGACCTGTCAGATAGACAGTTATGAAAGCAAAGGTCTTTTGCATTCCCAGCACACCTTTCAGACCTGGACATGAAAACGAGAGCCTTGGAGGGATCACCTT
Organism: Aegotheles bennettii; assembly: GCA_013398125.1. Classification (NCBI taxonomy): domain Eukaryota; kingdom Metazoa; phylum Chordata; class Aves; order Caprimulgiformes; family Aegothelidae; genus Aegotheles; species Aegotheles bennettii. The sequence continues at coordinate 240,890 of VZRW01025868.1, forward strand.
TATGACTATGTACTGCTGGGTCTTTACCAGTAAAGTTTCCCTTACTCTCAATTGTGGTGCATCAATTCCCTTCACCTCACTTCTACTCTCTAAACATGGCAAAGAGGGGCAGGAATACAGGTGAGAGAACAGCACCTTGATTAAGGCTCCTGATGACCAGCAGGAACTGCACAAATATATCTGACATTTGTAACATCTTTTATTCACCACTAGCCTTCAAGAAGCTTCTTTACTTCTGCCGCAGTGCTTACGTGCCCCTTCCCTTGCCATCTCTGTCCCCGTAGTAAGTGCGTACCTAGCAATTTACCTAACAGTGCATGGAATTGCTCTTCACAAAAGGAGGTTGCCTTTTCCCTTTGCGTAGAGTCTGCTTTAATCAGAGGCTTCAGCATGAAAGCCTACACATGCCTCCCTTGCAGCTCACAGATGCACTGGGAAACTCATTCAATTCTTTGAACATCCATTGTGGCTCAGGGCTACGGTCAAGCATCCTTAATGAAAAGCTGTTTGTGCAATCTATTTCCTGCTGGTAACCAAGAACACCTCCTTGAAAAATAAACACACAGAAATAAAAATCCCGGGAAGCTGTCAAGTCTGCTCCCCAGTTTCTAGACTCTTCCATGGTAACTGAACTTAGAAAACTAGAAAACTCACCTCAGAGCAGCCAGAAGTCTCAAGTGAATGATGACTGCAAAGTGTCTCTGTTAAGATCTGTTTGTGTTGGGCAGATTGTGTATTTTCCCATTGTGGAACAGTTTCCAAGGGTGGTAAAAGAAAAAAGTGTTTCCATTTTTCTATCTTCTCCTCTCATGCTATTCAACAATCCAGATCACAATTGTCCAACTCCAAACAGGGCCAGCACTGGGTTCTTCAGAGCTGTGGCAGTTCCTACAATAAGCAGTTTCATGCATATGGGCATTAGATGAGTTTTTCAGTTTAGCCAGTAGGAAAGGATGCAGTATGCACTCATCCAAGTGTATTCACTTGGAGTTGCATCGGATGAGAAGCATCATCATATGTGCAGTGATAAGCAGAAATCTCCCCTCAGTCCTGTACAAGCCTTGCAATTTGCTTGATGCACCAGTGCTAGAACAGTTTTCTGTGTCACGACATCCTCAGGAAAATGTAGCATTGGGATGTATAAGGAACATGTGATGTTAAAAATGGAGTCTCCAGCACCCTCTCACTGATTAAACCCCATTCTCTCTTAACTCTGAAGTTTTATGAAAATACACACATTTGTCTTCAAATCCCTCTACCTTATCAAAGACTTTCTGAAAGCACAAGAGGAAGTTCTCCTAATGAAACAACTTCAAAAGTCGAGTCACAAGTTTCAAAATGCCAGTGAAAGTGACTCCCTGAATCTGAAAGTGCGGGCTGTGAGTCCAAAAGTCTGTAAACTTTTGTTCCAAGATCTCCACTGCGAAATGTTGCCTGGAGATTGGAAAGACTCATTCACTTCTATAAATATCTCCTCTTACTGGTGTAAGTATATAAGTATATACATAAATGATGCTAGGTACTTTACACAATAGTCCTGTGCCAGGAAAAGCTGGCCAAAATGAGCAATAATAACTTTAACAACTTACTAACCTGCTCCTGTCTTCCCAGCCCAGGATTCGTAGCTAGGGAGACAGATTTGTCAGACATATAATCACTTTCAAATCTTTCACTTAAATGATGCAAAAATTTCACCAAAAGAGGAAAGGAGGGAGAAAGGACAGACTTTGAGAATAACATTGCCACTAAAAAAGCATGTGAGTCAACTTGCTGCACTTTGTGAGCAGCCTGTGAGGATGCTGGCCATCAAGACCTGAACTGCATGGAGTAAAAATTGCTGCTGTATAGCAGCTGTATATATGTCGAGACACCAACATCCTGGCATTCAGCTATGTTTCCAGAGCTGTGACTGGACTGAGCATGTTTAAGTCATCACCACATTTCCAAGGACTCTGTCTCCCCTGTCCCTGCTTTTCTTGCTGCTTTTTTCCACTGACTTCTTTTGAACTTCTCTGGGTTTGGCTTGCAGTTAGTTTACACTGTTCCAGAATTGCCTATTTTACTACTTGAAGAGCTGGGAGAAGGGTTTGGCTATTTGAAACTCTGCTGCAGTCTCCCTTTGGCCTTCCTTGTTGCAGAGGCAGGGAAAAACATGAACTTGAACATCAAACACAAGCACTGCAGACAGTGTATGGCTTGCTTGATTCCTTGCGTGGTTTGGTTTGAAGGGAGGAAAGGAACAGCTGGACTGCAAATATCAAACTCTGGCAACTTTTGTGTTTTGTTTTCCTCAATTCCCGAAATGTAACTTTTGAGAGAAGCAATTTAGCTGAGAGCTTTGCATCTGTAGAGCACTTTCACTCCAAACACAAATCCCAGAATTTAATAGATTGGGTGGGGGCTGATCTGTAGAGAACTAATTGAAGGAGCTGCAAATATAGCATTCAACCCTGATTAATTAGAAGAGCAAAAAGGAACACTCTAATTCCATTTCCAAATCAAACCAGTTGTACCACAATTATCTCAAGTACCTCAGAGACAGTTGAGTTCACAGTTAGTTCCTCCCTTTCCTCGGGGAGGAAAGGCTTATGCACAAGGAGAATCAAAAACCCTTGAGTTCTGTATTCACTGAGTTATTGTCTCTCCAGTAACATACTGTTTTAAAAGGACATAGTTTGTATGTGGGACCAGTTTTCAAAGGTTCTCTGTGTGCATGTTCAATGGTGTCAATGCTATCATTGACATAGACAGTGGGATCGAGTGCACCATAAGCAAGTTCACAGATGACATCAAGCTGACTGGTGCAGTTGACACACCTGAAGCATGGGATGCCATCCAGAGGGACCTTGACAAGCTTGAGAAGTGGGCCCAGGGGAACCTCAAGAGGTTCAACAAGGAGGAGTGCAAGGTCCTGCACTTAGGTCAGAGCAACCCTCGGTATCAATACCAGCTGGGGGATCAAGGGATTGAAAGCAGCCTGAATGAGAAGGACTTGGGGGTACTGGCAGATGAAAGGCTGGACACGAGCCAGCAATGTGCCCTTGTAGCCCAGAAGGCAAACCGTACCCTGGGCTGCATCAAAAGAGGCATGGACAGCAGGTCGAGGGAGATGATTCTCCCCCTCTGCTCTCATGAAACCCCTCCTGGAGTGGAGTACCGTGTACAGCTCTGGAGCCCTCAGCAAAAGAAAGACATGGACCTGTTGGAATGAGTCCAGAGAAGGGCCACAAGAATGGTCAGAAGTCTGGAACACCTGTCCAATGAGGAAAGTCTGAGAGAGTTGGGGTTGTTCAGCCTGGAGAAGAGAAGACTCTGAGGAGACCTCATTGCCACCTTTCATTACCTAGAGGAGGCCTATAAGAAAGATGGGGACAGGCTTTTTAGTGCAGTCTGTTGTGGTAGGACGAGGGGTAAAGGTTTTAAACTGAAGGAGGGTAGATTTAGGTTAGACATAAGGAAGTTTTTCACAGAGGGTGATAAAACACTGGAACAGGTTGCCCAGAGAGGTGGTGGATTCCCCATCCCTGGAGATGTTCAAGGCCAGGTTGGATGGGGTCCTAAGCAAACTAGTCACAGAATCACAGAATCACAGAATCACAGAATTCTAGGGTTGGAAGGGACCTCGAAGGATCATCTAGTCCAACCCCCCTGCCAGAGCAGGGTCACCTAGAGTACATCACACAGGAACGCATCCAGGCAGGTTTTGAATGTCTCCAGTGAAGGAGACTCTACAACCTCTCTAGGGAAGGATGTCCCAGCACATGGCAGAGGGGTTGGTCTAGATGACCTTTAATGTCCTCTCCAGCTAAAGCTATTCTGTGATTCTGTGTTCAGCTCCTGGGGACCTGCAACTCCCCTGAAAATCTGCCCACTTAGTAAAATAGCTAAAATGGAGCTCTTCTGGAAATCTAATTTTAATAGGCTTTGTTTTGAAGAGGAGATACCTCAGAAGTCCACATAATCATTCTTGCCTTCCTCAACTTTCCAAATGATCTGGGTAATAGGATGTATGATTTTACCAAAGCTAACAAACTCAGGTTTTATATGAAATTAGAAAAAATGTCCTCTCCTGGAGATCCATCTTTTCCCATGAATAACTCCCCTGTCTGCCTCATTTCTCCATCTGGAAGATTTTGGTACCAACCTTAACATTTCTGACATATGGTAAAACAACTACATGTATTCCCTTTCTGACAGCACTGCCTTTCCACATTTTCTCCTTCTAGGCTCAACTCCATCCACTATCAAAATGCAGTTGCCTTTGCAGCAGACAGCAGCTGTTTCAGCAAGGCTACAAACAGTACACAAAAGCTCTGGAAAGAAACAAAGCACTTTCCCAGTTTGAATGTGCAACAGGAATTTCAGGCTAAAGCCAAGCAAACGGACCGCTGGTTTCTCAGGTGGCTCTGCGAGCCAGTCTTCAACAACCACAAGTGGTCAGGGCCTCTCATTTTGTATCTCAATTGAGAGACAGTTGTTCTATTTTTTAAATGGGAAGACAGTTCACTTTGAGCCTGGTTTCAGCTGCTGCAGCTTTTTTACCAGTAAATATAACTCAGAATAGATTATCAGCGTAGGGAGAAGACAGAGAGTGTTTGAACAAAACAAGCCATTAATTTTCTACATAGAAGAGAACAACTCTCATCCTGGAGACACTGCTGTGCTATTGTCTGAAACACAATTTTCATCTGAAATTGGGCAAACCATTTGGAAAGTAATTCGAGTTTCTCCACTGACGGTGGTGGAGGGATTCAGTACCCACAACTATATTAACTGTATGCAATGAATTGGAAGCATCTTCTTTTAATGGGTCCTAATTGCAACACTCTGTCCCAACAGCTCATTTGCAAACACCCCAGGATATTCCACCTATTTAACTCACCCTCATCAAACTTCACTTTGTTAATTCTTCCCCAGTGTCATCACTACCAACTTGTACCTTTAGTCTTGCAGCTTATTCTGAGTGGTGATCTAAATCAGGGAAATGTTTCCCAGGAATAATCCAAGGAATAATCTGTGTCTACACACACGACCACCAAAAAACAAGGCCTCTCACATTTAGAGTGTTATGACTGAAATGTCAATAATTCTCTATGCAACTCATTGTATAGCCAACATTTTAATCTAGACTACTTAACAAACTCAAGGCCAAGTGGGGGAATGCATCACTCCATGCCCAGCTTCAGTATTTTTTCAAGACATAGACAGAGCTTTCCACCCTCTGTATTAGTAGTAAAGGAAAAAACAACCTGGGGACTGGAAGCCTAGGTGTGCAATGGCTCTTACTCTGGATCACAACAGCCTGCTTCCCCACGCAGGGATGGATGAACACTCCACCTCCTCTCCACTCTCAGCTAGTGTGGTCACAGGCTGATGGCAGACTCAACGCCAACACACTTGTAGATAACGTGCAGAGATGATGCAGAAACTCCTCCTGCCCAGCTGTAGCCTGTGAAGTACCATTCTTTGGCATTCCTCTTCTGAGTTTAGTTTGGGAAAGGCATCCAAATCTGTCCATCAAGTGCCACAGAAGTGAAGGATCTAACCCAAGATTATTGTGCAAACACAAATAGTATGCAAGTAAAAACAGACTTATTTTGCTTTACCTGAGTATCTCCAAACAATGGAAGTTAAATCTGAGCATCACTTTTATGGATGCACATGATCAAAACTTTCATGTTTCATGTAATGCTGACAGACAACACTAATTTTAAGAGATAAGAATACAGTACGTACAGAGTGATAGATGATCTTCTACAATATTACTTGTGATTTGCTCCTAAGCAAATTTCCAGCATTATTCCACCCTCTGAATATCAATCAAGCCCAGGAGCAGAAAAAGGAAAGAGGATGGATGAGGGAGCAGTTGGAGTAACGAGCCTTTCTATTGTAATCTCAATAACAGATGAGATTGCATCTGCTTCTTTGCTGGACGCTGAGCACATGTAGGGAAAAGAAGTCACTTACAGAGTCCAGCATAAACACTGGGTTTGTGAACATGGAGACAGCAATAGTACAGGAGAAGGCATGTTGAAGACAAATTTTAACAGCTAGGACCTGACATATTTCAGAAGCGGGTTAAACATAGACTTACTTACTGAATTGCTTTCAGCACAGCTCTGGCTAGAGTTCAACTACAATTTCCATTAACTGGTTTAGTTGTAAAGACTTTTTTTCCAAACCATCACGGAATCAGAGAATCATTTTGGTTGGAAAAGACCTTTAAGATCATCAAAAGTCCAACCATTAGCCTAGTACACTGCCAAGCCCACCACTAAACCATGTCCCTAAGCACCACAACTACACATTTTTTTAAATACCTCCAGGGATGGTGACTTCACCACTTCCCTGGGCAGCCTGTGCCAGTACCTGACAATCCTTTCAGGGAAGAAACTTTTCCTAATGTCCAATCTAAACCTTCTCTGGAAGAACTTGAGGCCATTTCCTCTTGCCCTATTGCTTGTTACCTGGGAGAAGAGACCAACACCCACCTCACTACAACCTCCTTTGAGGGAGTTGTAGACAAAAATGAGGTCCCCTCTGAGCCTCCTTTTCTCCAGGCTAAACAACCCCAGTTCTCTCAGCCACTCCTCATAAGACTTGTGCTCTAGTCCCTTCACAAGCTCTGTTGCCCTTCTCTGGACATGCTCCAGCACCTCAATGTCCTTCTTGTAGTGAGGAGCCCAGAACTGAACACAATATTTCAGGTGTGGCCTCACCAGTGCTGAGTACAGGGGAACAATCACTTTCCTTGTCCTGCTGGCCACACTATTCCTGATAGAAGCCCAGATGCCATTGGCCTTCTTGGCCACCTGGGCACACTGCTGGCTCATGTTCAACCAGCTGTCAACTAACATCCCCAGGTCCTTTTCCACCAGGCTGCTTTCCAGCCACTCGTCCCCAAGCCTGGAGCACTGCATGGGGTTGTTATGGCCCAAGTGCAGGACCCAGCACTTGGCCTTGTTGAAGATCATACAATTGGTGTCAGCCCATCAATACAGCCTGTCCATGTCCCTCTGCAGAGCCTTCCTATCCTCAGGCAGAACAACACTCCTGCCCAACTTGGTGTCATCTACAAATGTACTGAGGGTGCGCTCAATCCCCTCATCCAGATCATTGATAACTATTTTTAATTTGAGACAAGATATCTTTAGTGAACTATAAAATAATGAGAATCTTTTTGTGGCTTAAGAAATGACTTATTTTCATAGAGTCCTAGAATCACAGAATGGTTTGGCTTGTAAAGGGACTTTTAAAGGTCATCTAGTCCAACCCCACTGCAATGATCAGGGACATCTTCAACTAGATCAGGTTACTCAGAGCCCCATTCAACCTGACCTTGAATGTTTCCAGGGATGGGGCTTCTACCACCCCTCTGGGCAACCTGTTCCAGTGTTTCACCACTTCTTCTTCATATCTACTCTGAATCTAGCCTCTTTTAGTTTAAAACCATTACCCCTTGTCCTGTTGCTACATTTTGGTTTAGGTTAAGGCAGCAAGGAACAGGTGCAAGTGACATTAAAATAAGACATTCTTCATTCAAAACAGACACCCACACTGGGGTTCATACAGACGTAATTAAAAAGAGCTGTACAGGGCTACAGCCTCAGATGGTCCAGACAACCATGTTGGATTGTTTTAATAACAGCAGCATAAATTGATACAGCCTGAAGTATGGAAAGACATAATGCCTGGTAAGAGGCTACTTAAAGCAGTGTCTCATTTTCTGGGAGGAAATTTTCTTTGTGTTTTTTAAAATTATCCCTTATCTCCAAAATTGTTATGAACCCAAAAGCCAGGTGAAGCAAAACTGCAGTAACTCCTCACAGGTTAGAACCAGGTGACAGACAGCACAGAGAGAGACAGCACGGTACTGTGAAAGTAGTGGTGTCCACCATCATCACTCAACCTAACACACAATGTTGTGAAAATGCCCTCCTTCCTCCCCCCACCCTACCTCCCATGGCTTAGTTTTATTGAGTTATATTGTTCTTTGCCTCCCAGACACCTGGACAAGAATTAGTGCTGCCTCATTGCATTTACGTGCTTAGCCAAGCCATCTCAGTGTTTTCAAGGTCACCATCTCCAGTCTCCTGAGGTTGTTGATTCTTTGGTTTGCCTTTCAAGAAGCAATGGAGATGATAAACTTCCAAATTGCAGACAAAAGAGAAAACAGAAAAAATAAAAATATAAATAATTTTTACACAATACAAAAGGTGGAGGTCAATTAACCTTGGCTAAAACATACTGCCATTTCTCACACAGAAAAAAACCCCATATTTTTGTTGGTGGTGGATTGATTGGAGTTTTTTTCTTTTATTCAAAATGCAGGCAAGGACACCTGCTAGAGAGACTTCCTCTTCCCAAAGGCAGTGACTTCATAATTTTAGCCTGAGTAAGCTACTGCTGTCTCACCCCATTCATTTGTGCAACCGCCTCTATCCTCACAGCAATAATAATCTGCAATTTACCTGCTGGTAGGTGAGAAGACTACTTGGATTTGTGCATTGAGCAGAAACTGATTTTTTTTGTCTGTTCCTTTCTTACCCCATCTTATGCAGACAAAACCAGGGGAGGTTTAGATTGGATATTATGAAAAATCTCTTCATTGAAAGGGTTTTCAGGCACTGGCACAGCTGCCCAGGGAAGTGGTCAAGTCACCTCCCCTGGAGGTATTTAAAAGATGTGTAGATGTGGTGCTTAGGGACATGGCTTAGTGGTAGACTTGGCAGTGTTAGGTTAACAGTTGGACTTGATGATCTTAAAGGACTTTTGCAACCAAAACAATTCTATGATTCTAAAAATGCACTCTGGCTCACCAACCACCTGCACTTCATCACTGGTGTACCAAATCACAAGGTTTGTCCTGTTATTCTTACTGTCTTCTGCTTTTAGCCTGGTAAACATCTATAGGAGCTGCATCGTCCTGAGCCAAAATATAAGAGAGGGGACTGGTGATTGAGTGGTGGGAAATCATTTGACATGAAGTCTTTCAAACATTTGAGAGTTGGTAACTGGTTGGATGTCTGGCGCTTACTACTGTGGTGACTTGACTCTAACCAGCAGCCAAGCACCCACCCAGTCACCACTCACTTGCCCTCCAGCAGGAGAGAATATGAAGAGCAAAAGCTGAAAACTCATGGGCTGAGATACAGACAGTTGGATCAGTGAAAATGTGCACGAAGTAAAATTTGGAATACATTCATCACTTCTCATTGACTGGCAGATGCCCAGCCACTGACTAGAAAGCAGGGCTTCATCACATGTAATAGTTACTTGGGAAGACAAACACCATAACAATGAATGTTCCCCTTTTCCTCCTTCTTTCCCCTCTATTTTATTGCTGAGCATGATGTCATATGGTATGAAATGTCCCTTTGGTCAGTTGGGATCAGTTGTCCCAGCTGTGTCCTCTCCCAGCTTCTTGTGCACCCCCAGCCTACTCACTGGGGCCAGGTTCATGGCCCACTACACAACAGGAGAAATTTGAGCATAGCAAGTCAACCAGCAGAAACTCCAGAGTCTCAGTTCAATGCCATGCCCAGTGAATCATGCTGCCTCTGCTTTGAGCAATGAGGCAACCTCCAACTTTCCCAAAAGGTGCCACTTCTGGAGTCCCCAACACAAGAAGGACATGGAGCTGTTGGAGCGAGTCCAGAGGAGGGCCACAAAAATGATCAGAGGGCTGGAGCACCTCTCCTGTGAAGACAGGCTGAGAGAGTTGGAGTTGTTCAGCCTGGAGAAGAGAAGGCTCCGGGGAGAGCCTAGCAGCCTTGCAGCCTTCCAGTACCTGAAAGGGCTACAGAAAAGCCTGAGAGGGACTTTTTACAAGGGCATGGAGTGACAGGACGAGGAAGAACAATTTCAAGCCAAAAGACAGTAATTTAGATTGGATATTAGGGAGAAATTATTTCCTGTGGTGGTGGTGAGACCCTGGCCCAGGTTGCCGAGAGAAGCTGTGGCTGCCACTTCCCTGGCAGTGGTCAAGGCCAGGTTTGATGGAGCTTGGACCAACCTGGTCTAGTGGGAGGTGTCCCTACCCATGGCAGGGAAGTTGGAACAAGATGATCTTTAAGGTCCCTTCCAACCCAAACCATCCTATGATTCTATGCCACTTTTCATACTTCTTTCGCAAAGGTCTTTGGTGTCTGGAGATGGGATTTGTAAGCTATTTCTATAGAAGTCACACAAATGTCAAACTCTGCTTGTAAGGCATTTCAATTTCAGGAACATCTCCATGGTAAAAAAAATGACGCTATGTTTGAAATAATTTTTGAGGAGTTTTATTTGTAGCCAGCCTTACTAGATAAATGAAGACCATTTTATAGATATCTTGAAAAAAACCCATGCTTGCTATTAGGAAATACCAAAAACTATCTCTTTCTTCCCATGGAGCTGTATTTCTTTTTTCTTTTTTTCCCAACAGCAGAAAAAAAGACTTTGAGAAAAAGTTGTTTCACAAAAATGAATTGTGGGAAAAGGAATGTGTATAGTCTAATCAGTGACAGAAGCATAACACAGTGGCTGAGTTTCTCTGTGGATCATGATTTTCACTGCAGGTTTACCTGAAAAAAAGAAGAGCCAAAGGCAGAAAAATGCTTAAAACCACTTTTGGGGCTTTAGTCATGTGAATAGCCTTGTTTAAGCCTTGGAGTCCTCATCTTGCACCTCTGAAGATAATTAAGTTCTATTATGCTTAAGGAAATTGTGAATACTTAAACACCATGATTTAGGGACGCTGCCTGGGACTTGGGAGTTAGATGTATTTCTTCCTCCTGACTCTGTGACCTCAGGCAACTCACTGCATCTCTCTGACTTTGCATCTCTAAAAATGGAACCAGTGGCTCCTTCCTTCCATCTTTGGAAGAAGCCTTTCTAGAGGAAAAATCACATGTCAATCTCCATAGCCATTCAGGCCTGAACTTCTGTTATGAAACTACCTGTAATAAAAGACAGCAACTACCAGCACCTGTAATGTAGAACTCAGTCCATTAGTACCTGATCTGAGATCATCGATTCCTTTCATGTAAGTTGTCAAAGAGCTGTCAAAGTACCTACTGCAGAGCAAAACTCTCTGCCAATGCTGGTTTCCCAGGTCATCCCACCTGTCTGTCCACTGCCACCACCCAGGTTTCACTCTTGCTGCTATTTTTCTGGGTTTTATTTAGCAGCTATGCAAGAAATGGGACTGTGCTTCTGGGCAATTTCAAAGTAGAGGAAATAACACCAAGGGGAGACACAATAACTGTCTGCAGATAAAGAAAAGAATGTTGCACCAGAGGACAGGAAGCAATTATTATCATTAGTCAGCAATGACAGAGAAAGAAGTAATTAAACTTCAGCTGCATCAGGGAAATTTTTAGAAGATATTAAGAAAATAGCTGAAAAAAAGACTAGGCTGAGCTGCCAAGGAATGTTGTGGTGTAACTGCTGTATTCAAATTCACATCTCATTAATGTCTTTCTGTAAATAGGCTAAGAATACACTAGTCCTGTCTCAGCGTTCTTGGGGGCTGAGATGGGAAAACATTTCTATTCATGGCAATACCTAAATGTGCTTAAATCCCATTCACATAATCTGAAAAGCCAAGGAATGTAAGTAGAGCTGGAACTACTGAAGGGCCCTGGATGATAAGGGAGTAGATGTGAATCCCTCTCAGACACCAACATTGTTCCCAGTGCAAGACAGCTGGTGAGAATCTGCTACAATAAGCTTTGACCTCAAATGGATGCTTGTAGAGTCAGAGAACCTGTTTCTACCCAGACTGCCATCATATAGTTGGGACATTTATAGTCTTGTGACAACCAGGAGGTTACAGTGCAAAAGGAATTGAGCTCCCTTCCCAGTGCAATGTAAACACAGGAAGGAGGGAGCAGATGTTCCCTGTAGCTGTGACAGCAGACAAGAGCCTGATCACAAGAGGAGCAGGGGATAGTCATTCCTTCCCACCCCTCAACTCCAGTCTTTCAGGAGGAATTATACCTGAGAATGACTCCAGGCAGAAAACAAGCTTGTATATTCTGAATTCTCTCTAGAAGAGCCTCTGTCCCCAGGGTAAATGCATGAAAGAGAAGGACAAGTCCTCCTCCCCTTCTTCCTGCCCCCTCCAGCCCACCTGAAGCCCAGAGGCTGCCAAGGTCGCAGCTTTTTTTCTGTGCTGATGTCCCTCTCGATTTCTGGCACAGAGCAGGACACAGAGAGAAATTACAAGGAACTAGAATTAGTGTTTAGAGCAAAATCAGAAAGAAAGGGAGAGAGAGTGCGTGTATGCCTAATGGCACAGTTTTTACTGCCTTCCCGTCTCCATATTTCCTTCATTTTGCTAATCCGCTGAAGAAATGGCTCACTGGCAGGCAGAATCTTGAAGTAGCCATTTAAATTTGCTTGATGGCCCCCAAGGCAAGTCAATTTTCAGTCTGACTGGCTTCAATCCCAGCAGAGAGCCCTACCATGCCATTACATGGCACAGCAGGAGTGAGAATGGGGAGGTAATCACATTACAGCACCGTTCCATTTAGCCGTAATCTGTAAGGATCTCATGAAAGCATCAACCATTATTATGACTGCTGATGTCCTTCAGGCAAAATCTTTGTGGGGAAAAGGAGAAAAAAAAAATCTCCACCTGTCAAAAGGAGACAGGCACTTTCATTCAAAGGAAAGGGAGGTGAGATGTAAAAGTGACACAATATTATTTAAACATCCTATTACTAAAATTACAGTTCATCTATATAAAACTGAGCTATAGGACCTTAGTCTGTCAGCTAGATCAATGTACCTGCCATGGTCGCAGAGATGCAACGAGCTGAGGAAGCATTTAGGAGACAGAATTTGCTGTAAAGGCTTCCAGCTTCAGTCCATCATGCCTGGTGTCCTTCCCGCAGCACTAAACAGCTGCTGTAGAAGGCGATGCTGGAGAGGGCGAGGATGGCTCTTCCTCAACCTGTTGCTGCTGCGTTCACATCCGGAGGCTTGAGGTGACTTTAGCAGAACCACAGCCAGTTTGGGGCTGGCAGCTTCATTAAGAATTATATTTAAAATCCAGCTCTGTTGTCTGACTCTTTGGCCTCCTGTGGCAGATGTAGGCTGATTACACACTGTGTGAGGGAATAGTCATCATCACCGGCTGCAAGCCTGCACAGATAGTAATTAAAGTGGCCAGACCCAAGATGGAGCGTATATGGACTGGACAGGGTACTGAGATAATTGCTTCTATTTCTATACCTGCCAGCTTTTTTTGCCTCAGTTTTTCTGTTTGTAAATGGAAATTCCTGTTCATGTGTGTGAATGGACGAGCAAGGGATCATGGATAGAACATGCCATCGTACCATGAGGCAAGGGAAAACGGACAGCTTCTGTGGGCTTTTTCTCCCCATTTTCATCCCCAATATTTTGTGAACAGGCTCAAGGACTATCAGGGAGGCTGGCAGGACTGTGGAAACTCAGTTTGGGGTTGTGGTAAACAGAAGGAAACAAGCAGGATTCAAAGAAAGGGCACATGGAGCGCATCCATGAAATGACCATTTTCTGGAGGTGCAGGACAGGGCCAGGGAGAAGCAAAGATGACATAGTGGCAGGACTGAAAGTGTTATGCCTTGGCATTCAGCCTATAGGAGACAATGCCAAGAATGGCTGTATTTCTTAGGAGGGCATTGACCCAGGAGATGATGTGTAGTAGCAGCAAAGCTGCTGAGAGCTGGCCAGGGCATCTGAATTGTGCTGGGACTCCTGATTTTCAGGGAAGGATGCACAGGGAAAATTACACCATGAAAGTTAGATATACGACAGAAGGTAATGCTGGGGATGCTGAGATACAGCTGTGATGGCTGATGGTAGTGACCTAGAGTAGAGAGGAGCTCAGTCAGAGGACTGAGCTTCACATGAAGGACAGGGCAACACTCCCACAGTACCATACCTATCAACCTGGTTGCTACAACAGAAGATGTCTCTGGCAGGCATAAGATGACCAAGGAAAGAAAGGCTTGGATTACTGCGAGGATTTGGAAGAGCTGGAGTCCAGGTCAGTCTCAGAAGGGAATGGGGTGAAGCTTCCAGAACAGACTGGGGAAAGGTCGCACAAGGCTCTACTCCTAGACTGGAGATTTGGTTTCTGCAGTGGATTCAAGAGTAGGGCAGAAAACAACATGTAGAGGAGGAGGTGATGTTCCCTTGCAGGAAGGCAGAAAGGAGAAATCATAAAGAGGAATGGATTGGGGTGAGACAAAGCCCGGAAGGGGGAGGAGGTGCTTGAAATATTGTGTTTGATTTACCTAGCCACTGAAGGGATGCAGGCAAAGGCCCAAGGTGCCCACCTTACAGAACGGTGTGGATTTTGTTTGCCTGCTATGAATGGGTCATGATGTGCCTGAGATCAGGAAACTGAGAAATGGGAATTCCACTCTCCTGTGAAAAGATCAGGCATGCAGTCACAGGAAAAAAGCAAAATAAGAAACTGTATGGATGCAATCCAGGTCTGGAAGCTCACTGAGAAGAAGGCATCTCAGACTGTGCAGAGATTTTTTGTTTACAAAAAGTATACATACATATAATCTGAGATTTGTGGAGAGAAGGGGCATGTGAAGTTTCACCCCTCCTGCTGGATTTTAATGTGACACTCAATGACTTGTAATGGAAAAAGTTCTATTGTTTCTCCAGTAGCAATAAAGTGAGGTTAAAACAAACTCAAACATAAATTTTACAAACAACCCCATATAAACACATCTGTTCAATGAACTGATAGGACTGGTTGCTAGCTGAGTACTGCCCCCTAATGTTGTCATCTCATGAAAATGTCCTTTACAATGTCTTTCATTAATGAAACACTTTTTCCCTGTAGGATGATGGAGAAAAAATGATCACTCTGAGATTAGGCTAAATTTAATATAAATGTAAACTTAACTTTAGCAGATGTGGTTTTGGCTTGGTTGCCTACCAAGTCAGTTATTTTCTACATCTACAATACATGGACATCTACAATAGACAGATGACGTTTAATAATGCTGTTTAAAAACCTTGGTTTTAGAGAAAAAGCCTGGTGCAGTTAGATGAAGTTGCTTGGAAGACAATGCTGGGATTTAGTTCATAACCATCTTTTTTTTCTGAACAAGCTCAGCCCGAATGCATGGTGTCTGGAAGAAATAGTTTCTGCTCACAGGGATCCAAAATTCTGGTGCTTTTCAGAGCCTCTGGGAAAAAGAAATCCAAAATGGAAAAGATCTCCCATGGGTTTCTAGTGCTTTCAACCTCTTAGAAATTGGACTCTCCCTTATTCCAAGGTTTTTCATATCAGTCCTATACATAAAATACACCTTTCATACTAATTTAGAGTGTAGACCACTTGTATAGGCACATACATTCCTGCATGGGTCCTAGAAATGCAGAGTAACTGGAAATTAATCATAAAGTTAAAGGTTGGCTTTTGCCCAGACGGAGAAGATTTATATCCCTTTCAGTCCCTTGTTTTAGGATTAAACATGGGGCCTGGTGGCAGTAAATCCAGCTAGAGGAACCCAGGTGTCCTGAGGCCAGTGCAGTGCTTAAAACATACAGGACGGTGCATTTCTTATCACTCTCCTCATCATTCATTGCTTTCCAGGCTTCCTCACGCCCTTCTTCATTTTTTCCTCAATAACACCAGCCTTAATCTTTTTTCCTGGTGCTGCTAGTGACCCTGACTCAGGCCATCTCTGCTCCTCCTGACAGCAAATTCCTCATCTGGCAGAGCATCTCGTCATGGTCCATGCAGGATGTGGCATGTAGAGATATCTGTGCTTGGCCGTCAATCTGTAGTGCAGCTGCCTTGCAAGAAGGCACCAAGCAGCAGATCTTGCTCATGGGTCAGGCATTTATTTTCCCGATGGCATCTGGCTCTGACTCACCTTTCCTGAGTCACTCTTCTTGACACTGTCATACCTGCCTGACACCATTAAATCCCCCACTGTCACTTTACCAAAGGATTAGAAATCCTTCCGCTGTCATTTGCCTGGAACAGAACAATTTTCGTGGAGAGGCTATTTTTTGTTCTTCCTCCTCTTATTGCTGCTTGACAGGAAATCATCTCATGTTGTTTTCCTCCAAAATGTCACCTGTCTGTGGAGCAGCAGTCACCATTTCCCTCCCTTCTTCCCACACCCTGCTGTTTTACCTGGCTTTGAAAAGGCAGTTCAGCAGACATAATAGAATCCTCAATTTATTTATTTATTTTTTGCACAGCAAACTGCATATATATCTATATATATATGCTGAATATCGGCATCTGGTCTGGGAATAGCAAGGAGAAGTTTGAGTGCAGACGCCCATGATTTGAACTGGTAAGTATAAAAACAGAAGGAAAGACTGAGGTGATAACTAGGCAGATAGAAAACTTTTTTTAATTTCTCTGCCTTTATGCAGATGTGAGGTCTGCTGCCATTTCAGAAGGGATAAGGCTACATGTGCTAAAGTATTGTAGGAAACAGAAACACAAATAGCACAGTCTCCTATATCTGGACAGATTCCCTTTTTATTGTCACCTGCCTGACAGCCAGGCTGTTGCTGCTTACTAAAACCTGTCTGTAACTGAAATCCCCAGGGTAATAAGCTCCCTGTGAAACAGGTTCCTGACTGGAAAAATCTGCACATCTCCAGATTAAATCAATAACAATTAAGAATTCTTTGAAATCTAATTGGAAAAGCAGCTATTTTGATCAGCACCATGATGTTATCTGGAAATTGTATTTTGTTTATCTACAGCAGAAGGTTTTCTTCTTTGTAGGATTGGTTTGCCAGCTTCAGACACATCCTTTGATCTCTCAGATGATACAGTGAACTGAAACATGGGGGCAATCAGAGGGATTATCATGGGATGGGGAAATCATTTGATCTATTTTTAAAAGTATTTTTTTATGAATAACTTTGGCGGTTGGTTATCATTAAGAAAGGAAGAGACTGCTCTCCCATATTTAATAGTGTTAGGTTTCTCTGAAGATGATTGATTCATGTAGTTAATAATACTTAGCATTTATATAGTGCTTCCTAACTTCAAAGCACTGTACAAATATTTCTCACTAATACCGCACACCGAATTTCTGCATTATTACTTTCAGGGAGGGATGAGACTATTTGATGTCTCTCATACTCCTGTGAATGGTTTTCTGTTCAGACCCCTCTTCAGTTGTCTCAGGTTAACTGGGACAGAAAATTCCAGTGAGAGAAGGAGAAAGACTAAAGTCTTGGTCAAAAATACAGTGAGACTCTTTCAAGCACATCATCTGAAAAGTCTCCTACTCATCTTGAGAAGGTCTTCTACACCTTGTACAGACTATCCTTCCAAAGATGAGAGGAAATGGCCTTAAATTTCAGCAGGGGAGATTCAGATTGGACAGTAGGAAAAATTTTTTCACTGCAAGGGTGATTGGGTATTGGAATAGGTTGCCCAGGTAGATGGTGGGGTCACTGTCCCTGGAGGTGTTCAAGATTCATCTGGATGTGGCACTGGGTCATATGGTTTAGTGGTGATATAGGTAGGCGGTTGGACTGGATGATCTTGAAGGTCTCTTCCAACCTTGATGATTCTATAAAAACAAAACAAAACAAAACAAAACAAAACAAAACAAAACAAAACAAAACAAAACAAAAAAGTTAACTGAGTTTGTAGTGCTTATTGTAGCAACACTACTTTTGATTGAAGTTCTCTAGCAATAGCAATGCTCACCAGAAAGAAATAACATAAGAACCTATGCAGAGAAGACATACTGTGCTTTGTGCGAGAAAATCCGATGTTCAAAACAAAACAAAATTCAAACCTGAGAATGAACTTGAAGCTCTAAAAGGTTGGTGAGGCCCTTTTTTTCCCCTTGAACCTAGTTTTCTTATAGTACACGTTCATGCCAACAAATAGCAGATGGTGATGGCAGATATGTACTAAACCAGCTAAAACTGTATTCCTTGCAGGAGTATCTATCATGCTGATTGGGCTGAACAGTCTGTGCTGGCAGCAACGTCTGATCCACACTTGGAAGGAAAGATCAAAACCTTTCTCAAGACCTTCTTGGATGGTATTTCAAGCGGATTGCTTTACAAACAAAGGTAGCTTTGCTTTTGTGGTTCCTGAGAGCCACTCAAGATTGGAATCTAGCCATGCATCTGCCCTGAGAGGGTGGCTCAAATCAAGCCAGCATCAGGGATGAAAATGAGGGACCTTGGATACGTGGTGCTCCCCTGCTCTCACAAGGTGTCCTTCCTCAGGTGTGCTGAAAGCAGCTTGCAGCTCTAACAGCTGGGGTCAACAGATGAACCAGGCAGACACAATATTTCTACTTGGGCTTACTATAGTGTAATTTCTTCTCCTTTCTAAGAAGATTTCCTAAGAGATTTCTGAGTCTCCAGGTCTTTGGCTTCTGTCTGGCTCACTGCAGTCAGCTGTGACAATGTTTCTTCCAGCATAGAAATTTGTTCACCAGAAACTGGCATAACACCCATTTTGGAAAGGACACTAAGGCTGTCATGGATAAGAAACAGAATTAAGATCAGCTTACATATACAAGGAGCTCAACAAGGTTCATGGCTGCCCTGGCCTCCAGGAGATCACTCCATCTGTGCTAGCATACTAAAGAGGGACCTTTGAGGCGTTAGCATTTATTCAGACACTAATATTTCTTATCCCAAATCCCCAAAACTTCAAGTGGCATCTTTTGATCTTTAATTAAGGAAATTGATAGACTATGAACACAGATCTTACCCTTTCCAGTCATTTTCCTCTCCAAACAATTTGGCATAAGGCCATAGGGTAGGATTATCTTAAAGGAAGAGCAGGTGGACTGAGAGTCACAAGTCCTGAGTTCTGAGCAGATTTGTCACTCATTTGTGGTGTGATCTCAGGCCAGTTACTGAGGGCCTGGTACTGGGGCATGCTGGACACCCACATCTCCCACTGGCTCCAGAGGAAGCATTGTCTGTTTGGTACGTTGGAACCAATGAACCTTGGCTGTCTTGACTCTTTGATGTCTGTAACAAAAAGATGTGATTTCTCATACTTACCTCCATGGGGTACTGGGCCACTTCACTGATATTCATACGGCACTGTCAGATGTACACGCTGTGAAAGAAACTACAGTAACTTCACTATGTTTCCCACAGTGCTGGTGTAGCACAATGGCTTTGAGGAATTGCCCAGATTTTTCTCTACAATACTCCAGACACCTCAGCAAGCTTATCTCTTATATTTGACAGAGCTGGCTTTCTCCAGGCATTCTGGCTGGTAATCCTGCATGGCCTTTTTGTAGTGATACTAATTTTCCTCTATTCACATTGCCTGCTGATGAGCTGATTTGAAGTTACCTCTTGCTTGTAGGTTCAGCCTCTTGTTCAGTTGCTTTGCACTCTTTTATCTGATTGCTGAAGTGGAAACTGGGCTTTGCTCTCAGGCGGAAGCAGAGCCACAACAGCAGCACCAAAACCTGGCAGGCATGTCCAAGCTTTGGAAAATGTGAGTGTGTTGGGCTCTAATAGAACAGAAAGCAGACCCTGTGCCTGCAGGGAGCTCAGCCAGATCCAGCATTTTTCATAGATGCCCCATGTCTTTATCAGTATGCAGATCCATCTGTGCTGCTGAGATATCTGCATGGTACAGACAGGGAGTGGGGGAATGCATTTATAAATAGGATCACTTCATCTTTCCCTTTCCTGTTGTCCCCACTCTTCTGTAATCCCCACTGATGGAGGTACTTCACTGCTGAGAGCTGCCAGTTCCACCCTACCCTCATACCTGCTCTCATGTCACCAAACACTTTCTTCTTTGCATTGTAAATGAAGTAAAGAAGCAGGAGGTGACAGGTAGGGATGGGGAAGGAGGGATAGACTCCAGTGACTGCTAGGACTCTCAAAATACCTTTTACCATTTGATTAACAATGACAGGTACTAGAAATTATGAGAGTCTGATATTACAGTGCCTGCGTGCTATTTCTAATGGGTGTCGGTTTAAATCCAACAGGTAAATAATAGCATCTTCTTAGAAAGGGTGCACACTATAAACCTACCCTCTGTAGCACAGCAGCCTGCACCAAAATATCTCAGAACACTGGGTAAATCTAACTCTTCCTGCTCACTGTGCTAGAAAGTTGTTAGATGTTGTATGGTCACAGAGAAATTAAACACTGCTCCTACTCGTACTTACTCACATGAGAAGCTGTTGAAACTATAGTCACAATGAATGCAGCAATCATGTTAGTACATCACAGTAACAGCTGTTCAGAAGAAAAACACAGCAAAAAAAAAATATATGAGACACAGATTTTTTGCAATTGGGTTGAAGTTTTTCTCCTGGCATCTCACTGTGATTTTCTGGCAAAGTCAGCAGCAGAGTTCCAGAATCCCAATTTTCTTCCCCTGTGCCCCAACAGATGAAAAACCTCTAGTGAAACTGTTCCATGCACACAGTCCTGGCTCTATTGTGGTTTGGCTCCATGGCCTTCATGTGTGTTTTCTTCCTTTCCCAAGTTCACACAGCCTGTTGGTAAGCTGATTTATCTTTATTTGTCTGATTGCAGATGAAGAAACTGAGTTTTCCCTTCTGGCAGCAAAGAAACCACCTCAAATTCCCTGGGAGAGACCAACATCCTTCAAAAAGCTTAAAAAAGTCACATTTTCTGTCTTAAAAAAATTCTTTTCTTATTAAGGAAGTAATAGAGGAAGTTCTGGAAATTCCATCATCTGGCACTGAGGATGTAAATGTTCAGGAACAGACAATGCAGTAAATTATTTGAGTAAAAGACTTAATTTTTAACAAAAGATGAAAATATACTGAACCAATTTACCCTCTAGACAGATGACTGGCAGATTTGTCAGAAGCCAAAAGGTCACAGCAAACACTTTGAGCAGTTCTGCTATTTCTCCTGGAAAATACATGCCCTTGCAATTGTCAAGTGATGGCTGTTGAAACAGGTGATTTGAATTAGTGCAGATACTTCAACAGTCACAACCATGAAAGCAAGGGAGAAAAGCAAGTGTTACATGGGCACAAGTGTGGAGAAACTCCATGGATTGGCAGTACAGTGCTGAGCAAGGTGACCATAACAGCTCAGTGGCAGATCTGTCTCTGGTTCATGCTATGATGCAATGCTCCTGATTCCGAAAGGCTTTGAGAACATCTTTGTATAAGATGAGACTTCCTCCACTCGCGGATGAGTCCATTTTCCAGGACCTCCACAAATGTCTAGTGAAACACATCAGCAGACCTGGTGTTCCAACCACAGCCTCTCAAAATGTCCATGAAGAAACTGTTGCTCCTTCCTGTTCACACTGTCAAGCAGCTGCTAACCCCACCAAGGAGTCTTGGTCAGCAAGATGAGTTTGCATTAGGCAGGGAGAAAGTCCATTCCAAAAGTGATTCTCTCAACAGAGAGGGACACCGATTGTCCCTCATGGAAAATTTGACTCAAATGTATTATTACAGGCCTGCATTTTCCAACCAGCAAGGCCAATCTACTTATAGAGACAAAGCTCAGTGAGACACTGGCTTCAAGCTCTAAGGGGTCAGCACAGACTTTGACAAGCTCCAGTGGCTTTGCAACACATCCCAGGATCTAGAATGCCCAAAGCTATTCTGGCTGGAGCTATCCAGGGGAAATTAAGGAGTTATTCAGGGGAAATTAAATGTGCTGCCTGGTTTCCAGCCCAGGAAATAAAGAGACAGCAGGGACAAAAGATGTAAAAAGGGAGAAGCAAATGTACACATGAAGGGACAGTAAGGTAGGAGGCAGAAGAAATCTGGGAGAAGACAGAGGGATAGGCAAGAGGGGAAAGAAGTGTACAGCAATCACAGGAGAGGGAGATAATAGCAAAGATGCAAAACTGGAGGTCTCAGAGGAGAATCTGACAAGAGTGAACAGAGAGAACCCACTGTTTGTTGTACTATAGCTTATGAGCTCTCCTTGAGCCTTCCTACAATCCCACATCTCTGCATAGCTTCTCACATCATCCCTGTTTATTAGTCTTTCCTTCATCTTGACTGATGGAAGTCCAGCAACTGAGAAGTTATCTGCAGTGCTGGATATCTGGTCACTCTATCAGGTAGGGTGTGTAGACACAGGGTAGATCCTGGTTATGACCACAGTATATGTTCTGAACATCCCTACAGTGTGTTCCCAGCATGACTAATACTTCCTAGAGGTGCTAGCACTCACTCCATGTGTGTTTGCAGGGCAACCACTGTGTTTGTTTCCTGGATTTCTATCCAGGAAAACCCAAGAATAAGTTGCCAACCTTCACTCTGTTTGGGCACTCGCACTGCAAGGCTGACATTTCCAGGATGCAACAGATGGGCTGATTGTACATACACTACAAAACCTGTGTACTCTGATTTCTCTCTTATTTTCCCATTTCCTGATGGGAAAAATGGCAGCCCCACGTGAAGACTAACTTCAAGCACAAGCACACAAAGAGCCATTGTACTATTTGCTAACCCTTTGCATTAAAAAGTGCTTGTGGACATAAGAAGTGATAGAAAAATCCAGGCTACAAGCCTTCAGGTATTCAAACTAGGACCTCTGCAGTGCAGAACTATGACAGCTTTCCCAACTGACACTTGGTTGTGGAACAGCAAGCCATTCCACCAGCACGACCTCTACACCGGCAGTTCTTCCCATGCACCTCCTCCAGCATCAAACTTCAGCAAGAACATACCCTGAGACAGGGGCAGCTCCCTAGACCCTGAGCTGTCTCACCACTACCCCTGTGAAGCAATGCAGCAATGATATAAAGATGTAGTTGATCAGAGGCTTCTAGGCCTAGGCAGAACTTTAGGACTTGCTGAAACATTGCTTTAAGTCTACCAGTACATTTTCTGGTTGGTAGACAGATCTCACAACTTTATGCTTGTCACTGTAAGATAGACCCTACAGATCAATCACCTTGCTTGGCAATGTCATGTCAGATTTGGATGAGAGTAGATTTCATTAAAACCTGGCGTGGGTGCTTTTATCACTTACTTCACATATGGAAAATCTCATCTATTTTTGCCAAAATTTCATGTCGAAAAACTGGGGAGGGATGAGGAGGAGTAGAAGGGGAGAAGTGTGACAGCAGTGTCACTCTGACCCATTTCTGACATTTGAAAAAAAGGGGTTTTAATTTCTCATTCTGTGCTTAGTTTTGACCAAAAGGAAAAAAAAAAATAAAAAGATTGTAGTGTATTAAAAAAGTAAGTCTGAACAAAGCTGTTGTGTTCTCAAAATTTAATTTCTCCCATTTGTGGAGGTTATCAATACTTTTATTGGGTTTCATTCTGACTTGAAACAAAACGACTTCAAACACATATTTCTTCTTGGAATAGAGGTCTCCTGATCCCCTCTTGCAGTGTCAAACCAACAGGGGTTCAGGAGGATGGCACTGCCAAAAGCACAGTTGCTGATCCCACATATATGTCTTAGTCTCACCTTCTGACTCAGAATGTTTATTTTTATACTTGTATGACCCCTAATTATTTCATGGTCTAAACTAAGGGCACATATGTATGATGTGACATTTCTGTTATGCCAAAATCAGGTAAGACAGAGGGTGTCAGCAGTATAGATAACTAGAAAGCACCATGCCTGCTGCTAACTCTCCCCATTGCCTCCTTGGTAACCCTGGAGTAAGAAAGGAAACCAGGGCCACGTTAAGCTACAAGAAAGTGAATAAGGCAGAGTTTAAGGCACGAGTAATGGGAGAAGCAAGCAGGCAGTCAAGAGGAATAACCTTGACTGATGAACAACAGGATGTGTGATGTCCTTTCATGTGGAACAAAAGGCAAACATGAGACTTTACTCGTGTTCTTTCTGCCTGAAAAACACCGCTGATTACACACAGCAGAGGTGAAGTTAGAAGTCAAACACAAGCCCTCAGTCTTCTCTTTTACAACCACAATCAGACAACAGACAGAAGGGGATAAAAAATGCAAAATATCACAGTTGCAATGTAGAGCCTTGCTAGAGGGATCCTAAATTAAAAGAAGGGACTATTTTAGCAGTTTTTATGCCCTCTTAGGTGTTTGGGAAGGAATCCCCGGAGGGAAAAGCTATAAATCTGTGAATTACTGAGTCTGCGTGTTGACCTAGAGTACCCCCAGTTCCTCCTCCATATTTTTATTTTTTTTCAGGGGGGGAGAGGGTGGGGAACATTTTTTGAAGTAAAAACAGATACAAGCAAATCAAGAGATTCCGTCTTGGAACTGGCCAGGAGAGACTCTCCAGAAAAGTGACGTGCTACAACACCACAAGTCTTTTAGAGCCCTTCTCCACTGATCAGCAGCAGTCAGCTGCCCATGGTGACAATCACAACACAATACTGCACTAACCAGAATAACCAATAGGCCAGAATGGGTGTAGAAGGGATCTTGGTTCAGTTTTTCACTTGCCTGCTTATAGCACTTGACCATGAGGTACCTTAAAACTTAGTTTCCAGCTGGTGTCAT
This sequence comes from Aegotheles bennettii, assembly GCA_013398125.1. Taxonomy (NCBI): domain Eukaryota; kingdom Metazoa; phylum Chordata; class Aves; order Caprimulgiformes; family Aegothelidae; genus Aegotheles; species Aegotheles bennettii. The sequence goes on from VZRW01025868.1 coordinate 265,315, forward strand.
TACTGTCATGGTTATTCTGGATGGTTCTGTTTCTCTGGTTTTGCTCAGAAACCTTATCTGAGGATCTGTTCCACTGAAGCATCTAAATACTGGGGTGGGCGGGGGAAGAAAATAAAAATAAATTTTAAAAAACCCCAGGAAAGTATTTCTGATGAATTTTAATTTCTGAATGGAAAGCTAAAAATAATATCCAACTAGCTATAATCAGAGCAGAAGTATAAATCACACATGATTTGCAGTACCAGCATCCAGTGGGAGTTTCTCAGGAGGGATTGCTTCCCCAGGGCCATGGTTTCAATGTGACACTGATGTGTTTGGCTTCTCTCCCATTCCTGTACAACATGAGTAAGACTTTCACTCCAAGACTACAAATTCGCCTGGGATGTCGACATCGGCAATCAAACTGAATTGTATAAAATGGTTCCCTTTGTCCCCATAGTTCATTTATTCTGATCTGTGGTAGATAAGATACCTTTCCCTGTTTTGGCTAATACATGAAAACAATTAATAAAGGTTTTACTTTAATTTCTCTTTCCCCTTAAATCCCCTACGTGCTTGGAGCTGTTACGGACTTGAGAAATCCCTGCTAATGCAGGCCCAGGAACATCTTTGTATCTGTACAGCTCTCCAGAGATTTCTTTCCCTCCACATTTCACTATGTGTCTAGGGTATTGTTCTACTTTCTCAGTTACCAATGACTAATTTAAATTGTCCCAATTTTCAACTCCTTTCTGGTAGCCTCCCCCAATGATCCCAAAGGAACTGCCCGAGACACTTCCCTTCCTTTCTTTCTCCCACTCTGTCTCCCCACTCAATGTCTAATAATTTATGTAAATTAATTCATCAGTATCAAATAATGTTGGAGGGAGAAGGAGGGTCTGACTGATTATGAAAAATATGTGAACAGCTCTGGGAGAACACTGTTTTCCTTTAAATCTCTATACCCTGCAATGCACCTCCTTAAAACTGCCTTAATCAAGACTCTGTTCACATTAGCCAGCGCTACTTAAGCAAGCTTAAGATAATAATTTTCAGGTGAACGACATTTTCAGGCAATAGCCATAAGTCACTACTTGTAGTTCAAGCATAGCAGACTATTTCCAATCCTAAAAACTAAAATTATCTTCACTTACAAGAGTTGCTCCTTTAAATGGACTCAGTCTTTAAAATGATGTCTTCCACAAGTGTCTTGTATGTTTAATATAGTAGGATGAAAACACAACCTTTGCTGATGAAGCTTAGGCATTCAGCAACTTTGAAGACATGTAATTGCCAGAAAAGGGTTTTGTTGAGAGACCTGGGAGGCCACAATCTCTTTTGCCCACTGGCATCACTGCTATGACTGAGAATTCGTTCATTCAATTACACAAAGGTTGATCTATTTCACTGTCTCCTATGGTAGTTTTCCATCGTTCTGTATTCAATTTGTATGCTGCAGACATATTGGACTTGATGAATGCAGGCAAGAATTTTATTTCATTATCTAAAAACCTTCAAATTACACATGCACAATAAATATTGACAGGGAGGTGAAATGAAAACTTTGCTGCATCTCACAGCAAGACTCACAAATGGCAGAAGGGAGCGTGTAGGGGAGTTGTGACAAGCACAGCACAAAGCCTTGTGACTTTCACTGGTGCACTAAGTGGGGACTGGTAGCTGCTAAACCCCTGAAGAATCATGGCCTGCATAAAGGCGTTCTCTCCTTAGACCCATCTCCTAGATCCTCTAGGGGATGGGAGGGATCTTTTATGTTTCTGTGCTCATTAGCAATATTAAGCATTCATTGCATAAATTCTCTTGCTCCTAATTTGCTGTTGGTTTGCTTTAATTGGTACTGGAAAATAAAAATAGGATCATAAGATAGTTCAGCCTAGAAAAGACCTCAGGAACTCTGTAACCCAACTTCCTACTCAAAGCAAGGTCAGCTATGGGATCAAAGGAGGTTGCTCGGGGCTTTATTGAGTCATGCCTTATAAACCTTCAAGGATAGAGAATGCACAACCTCTCTAGACAACCTCTGCTTCCAAAATCTCACCTAGCCTTGCATGTGGTCTAGCTGAAGAAATTCATTTTGTTTTGCAGCCCCCAGAAGCTACAAAAATGCTATGTTTTTGTCAAGTAACATTTTCTAGTTGAGGACTTTAAGCAAGTTGCAGTCTACAAATTGGCATTGTCTTCCAGTGCTGGGTTTCCAAAAGCTGTGCTATTACAAACCCTGGACAATCCATGCTCCCTGATGTGTGCAAGGTCCTGCCATAAAGCTGCAGCCACACTTGGCACAGTTTTACTGCATATTTCACAGTCCGGAAAACCGATGGATGGAGAAATTTGTGACTGGCACGCAGGCAGTATAAAGTCACTAAAAAAGATGGGAATTTCTATTTGCTGCCTTCAGTGCCATTCTTCACATTTTCTCTCTGGCTGTCTAAGCAGGCTCCAGTCCTAAGTCTGCACCTACCAGAATGGACATACGCCATATGAAATCCACAGTTTATTCCTTAGCTGCTACTTGCTTTTATTGCCTCAGTTTTTTCTACTGTAGCTATTGAAATTTACAGTTAATTCATAGATCTTGTTCGTAAATCCTACCTGTTTTGATCCTGTTCCCTACAAGACCATCATGCCTTGTTCTTCAAAGCTTTTCTTCAGTGAGTTGTAAGCTGGTGTGAATCAAACCAACTCCAAGAAGCTGCCAGGGGCAGCATCAGGGTTTGCATTTTTATGTGCAGTTCTGAAATCTGGCAATTAAGATGCCAACAGACAAAGTCCTGCCTCTGGCAGCCCCCTCTGCCCTTCACAGTAAGACATCTGAGCTGCTCATCCATTAGGCTTCCTCATCACTGCAGCCATCAGCATTACATTTTATGGAAACTCATCACCAACTTCACTTTCCTTAAAATTCTGCCCTGTAGTCCTGGAGCTGTTTGAAAAGTAGTTTAGGTATTGATGAGCAGGATGAGCATAAAGTAGGGCAGAGGGAGGAGGGAGGAAGGGGACAGCAAACTGGCAGTGATAAACTCTTCAGTTTTTCAAGATAAGTCATCTCCACCCAACTCTCAAGGCTCCCAAACGCAGAAGAAACCAAAGTTGTTGCAGAATTTATCCATCAAAAATAACCCTTCCTTTGCAGCCATCACAGGACTCTCACCCGTGTCCATGTAACACAGGTCTGTGTTACATGAATATTTACTGTCTGTGAGGAATGTGAACAATAGAATTTATTTCAGATTGATGCAAACCAAAGAAGTACATAGTCTCACTAAAAGCAAATTTCCCTCTACCCCCAAAAATAGATTGCTTTGGGGTGATCCAAAAACTCCTTTTTAGCCAGGAAATAAAATGTTTGGGGTTTTTTTTTTCAACATCTTTATTATGTGTCATAAATTATTTTAATTCACTTTTTTTTCTTTCAAAAATCTTTCCTTTTAGAAATTATAGTTCCAAAAAAAAGAGAGGAAATTGTGTCCTGATATCACTGGCATTTTAGCTTTCTTCAAAACGAAATTTTCATTAACTCATCTAATTTCTATAAATATTTTATTTTCTCTTAATGTAATCATATATTTCAAAGGAAGATGATTCTACCCCGTGTCTTCTGATTTTCACTATTCTAATTATAAAGGTGTTTATTCTAGGCTGTTATAAAAGGAACTTTGGGGGGTTTTGCTGTAGCACTTTCATGGACCATTTAATGTCAGAAGCAGGTAGCTGTGATGGGGAATGTCTTACTGACCACAGCTGCCACTCCAGCCTCCTAATTATATTAATTGCATAAGAAAAAGGATACGAGCGGCTTTGATTTTGTAACAGGTATACAGACTTTGCCTGAAGTAGGAAGTCTTAATTTGTGTGAAATCTTAGAGCCTTATTTCCCATCCAGAGACGTGCACAGCTCTGGCCATGTAGCTGTCGCCAGCGCCGACGGGGGCTCTGTGAATCACATAGGCCCCCACAGTGAGCTGAGAACGAATTTCCCCCGAGCTGCCTCTTTGAAGTGCTGCTCGAGTACAGCCTTCACAGGCCACAAGCGAGCTGACATTTTGTGCAGCTCCTGTTTTGCAAGTGGGCTCAAAATAACAGCAAAGGGAGACCTTTGACCCCCCTGACTGATATCGCATATAACTAGATATGGTTCTAAAAATGCAGAGTTTTTACTGCACGATTTGGGATAAGGAGAGAGAAGCCAGAAACTTTTAATTAAGAAAAGCATAGGTATTTGGTTAATACATGATTTGCCATGTGAAACCTCACGTGAAAGAACATTACTTGTTTGGCTGAGCTCTAGTCCTGAATTTGTTTGCTATGACATTTACTGCTGAATCACTACCGGATTATCTTCACTATTTAAAGAAAAGTTAAAATCCACTTGCTTTCTCTCAGGGTAATTAGTTTGAGGTCTGTGAGGTTGAACTTGGTTCATCTCATGAAACTAGTGTCCTCTTACACATTTTCCCTTCTCTGTGTTGAAACTGTTACTGTTCCTAGACAAAAATTACTTGCTCTCCACCCCCGTTTCAGCACTGTTATATCCTCTTCAACCAAAACTAGCTAAAATAACTCCAATCACCTATTTTTACTGTTTGAGTTAGGAAGTGTTTGCAGGACTCATTTTGCTGGCAGAGCTGAAGGGCTTGGAGGGGAAGGGGAAGGGGAAGGAGGAGGAGGAGGAAAGGGAAAGGGAAAGGGAAAGGGAAAGGAAAAGGAAAAGGAAAAGGAAAAGGAAAAGGAAAAGGAAAAGGAAAAGGAAAAGGAAAAGGAAAAGGAAAAGGAGAGTTACAAATTCAAAGGGCAAAATAGCAGCTGAAAGTGATAATGCCATCAACTGGTGGAGGTGTTTTCAGACTGAGCATCTATGGCCTAAAATTACTGTTTTGTTTAGGGATTTGTTGTTGTTGTAGTTGGGGTTTTGGTTTTTAATGCAAGATTACTCCTTAATTGTTAATACAATCGAGAAACAAACTTAAGAAAGAAAACTATGTCCTATGGGTTTTTTTCATTCTCTATTGGGTTTCTGGAAGAAGCAGTTTGTGGCAAACAACAAAGAAAAACCTCTGCCGCATCTTGCCTCCTATTTAAGATTTATGGTTGTACATATAAAAAGAAATCCAAGAACTTACCACCTGGCCCTGCTAAGTTACATAAGCTAAACTTTTCACAATTTAAAGTCTAAAACTAATAATTTAATCCATATTTAGGTTCTTGTAATGAACTTGTCTCATATGTTATCTGCAGGTGCACACACATATTGAAAATCGATAGAGTATATACTTATTCTTACTTAAGGCACCTGAATTTGAGTTTTTTGACCATAATGACTTCTCCTTGGTGTTAATGAAGACTTTCATAGTTGAAGGGCTCTTCTGATGTTTGTATAGAAATTTTTAATCATACTTCGCTGTGACTGCTGAACATTATGCTTCAAGCACCAAAAGAAGTCCGAAGCAGTGGGAAGAAAATTCTATCATTCCACGATAGGTAATTTTAGTAATTTATTTTTTTTTCCCACAATGTTTGGAGGAGTTTCCCTCCTCCCATTAACTCCATATGGGGCTGGGTGATGCTAATGTTTAGCACAGAGAGAGATTTGCTCACAGTCATGGAGGGACGCATGAGCTGGCACAGACTGGCTGAACTAAAAGAAAAAAAAGTTCATCCCAGCTGTCAAGGCTAATGATTTTAACTCTTTGTTCTCCCCTCCTGTGATTGCAGCTACAGGGAAAACATTTTCTTAGAAATGTAAGCTTTTCAGCAAGATCTGATTAGTTCAGAAGAAGAGGCAATGGATTCCCACCTGTCTAAGCTACTAATGGTTCAAATGCTCTGGCCTCCTTTCCCCAGGTACCTCCATCTCCCTCTTCCCAAAGTTAATGGGATTGTCTTCCCTAAATGGAGCAGTAACTATGGGCTTTCCACATTGTCTACTAAATGAAAGACAAAAGGGGAAACAGGGCTGTAAAGCAGGAAACAAGGAGTAAAGGTGTGCTGAGTTCTTTTATCAGATCTTTGATCAATGTTTCTTCCTTCTGTTTCTATTACAGAGGCACCATCGTGACTACCCCATCAGGCAACCTAGGATGATTAATAATGGATTTGGTACTAATTTCTGTGGAATGTTGCATAGAATTTTTCAGGAGGATAGATTTTGGGGTAGGAAGGGTCAGGTAAAATCTCAGAGGCTGCACTTCTGAGTGCTGCCCATTATCTCTTTCCCCAGAGTCAAGTCATAGCACGAGCAGCTGAAGGACTGGCATGTCACAAGCTTGTTGTCTCTGGAACAGGATTTCCCTGAGTGGCTGACAACAGGCTCAGTCTATTCCATGCAGGACGTATTCAGAGCCTGCCCTGATACATTTATTATAAACAAAGGTGAAAGAATGTTAAATTTTTTCTCTAACAAAATGCTATTCTGGCTCTTCAGATAAAACAGTTTTGGCTTGGGGTTTTTCAGATGCAGAGTTGCCTTTGCTGTAGGAAATCTCACGTATTAAGGAAAGATCAATACCACAGCTAATGGCCTAAGGTATCAAAAAACCTCACTGGAGGAAATGAGAATGTTGTCTGGAAACCAGATGATGATAATCCTCAGGATAAATGGATTTAGAGATTTCCGAAGCTGTTTTAGTAAACAGAGGGCAGACTTAGGCAGCTATTTCAACACGTTCCTTTACAAAAGAGAAAGAGATTGCCGTGTTCCTGTTTGGTTTTAGTCTTGACATTGATGAGACTCAATGAACGTTTATTAACCTCTTAAATGCAGAACACACTTCTTTATTAAAGCACCTTCATCTTCTTTACAGAAAAATCTTATTCTGGTTGTTTTGTCTTGCAAATGTTGTCCTTGCACATGCTGTTGACAGAGGTTGGCAGAGAGCCATCAGTTTCTCCAGGGTTGAGCAAAGGCAGGTGGAATACTTGTAAAGGACTTAAGGCAGAGCTCAGATAAGTACAAGAAATCAGAGGTTACTTGATTCTGCTCTCAGTTTCGTGGCTGTGAACCAGAAGGCATCCGGAGAAGAGCAGTGTTCAGGGTGGCCAGTAGGACCATAAAAACAACCCTACTACTGCCTAAGGCCAGAGGTACATCTGGCCCACCTAAACCTGTTTGTTTTCTGTTTTATCACCCCTGCAACCACTTCTTTTCCAAGCTGCTGATTGGTAGTCTAGGTCATCTCCTTTCCTGTGAAAGCTATTTTGTGACTTAGTTCATAAGTGTTATATTTTCTAGTTGTACTACTTCTTCATTGAGGATAAAAAACAAATACAGCATCCAAGACGTGGGAGCTTGTGGTGTTTTTGCAGCCACTTAGAAACATGCTGTCTTCTCCTGTTCTCCCCCACATCTTTCTGACTGCTGCAGAGCACTGAGCTTATATGTTCCATTTTCTTCATCTTTGGTTAGAAGCATACGATCTACGTTGCAAGACTTGAATGGGTTACAGTGTGTCATCTAAACTCCCACAACTGACCATGTGCAGACACAGACGAAAAGGTGAAACACATAAGTCTAAACCACCTTAAATGTCAAAGCAGTCAGAGCAGGGTCAGCTATGCCTGCTCAGCTGACTTGCAGTAACTCACTGAGCCATTGCAACACAAACATATTTGAGGGGGTCTACTTGAAAAACCATAGAATCATCGAATCATCAAGGTTGGAAGAGACCTTCAAGATCATCCAGTCCAACCACCTACCTACATCACCACTAACCCCCATCACCCAGCGCCACATCCAGATGCCTCTTGAACTCCTCCAGGGATAGTGACTCCACCTCCTCCCTGGGCAACCTATTCCAATACCCAATCACCCCGACAGGATAGAAATTTTTCCTAATGTCCAATCTGAATCTCCCCTGCTGTAATTTAAAGCTGTTTCCTCTTGTCCTTTCACTATGGGCACAGCAGAAGAGACCGACCCCCGCCTCACCCCAACCTCCTTTCAGGGAGTTGTAGAGACTGATGAGGTAGAGAGTGATGGAAAGTCTGGTTTTGCCTGGGGCAAGTATTGCCGGGTTGACTTTCCCCCACTGTGGCAGTCCACAGCTTCAGTACACTTCGGTAGTGTCAGTGGGTACTTGGGAGAGGGCTGTACCACAGGATTACAGAAAAAGTCAGTTTGGAAGGGACCTCTGGAGGTTTCTAGTCCAACCTCCTGCTCAAATGAAGTCCAACAAGAGCAGGTTACTCCAAGCTTTAATCAGTTGAGTTTTGAGTATCTCAAGGGATGGAGATCCCACTGTGTGTTTGGGACCCTGTTTGACCACTTCTATAGTAATTTTTTTCTCTCCCTTACACTGAGACAGCATTTCCTGCGTTGCAAGTAGAATCTGTATCCTTTTTCTTCTGTTGCTGTGCATCTTTAAGAAGAGTCTGGTTGTGTGTTCTCTAGACACCCTCCCTTTACATAGTTAGATAGCCTTCGCTTCCCCAGGCTGAACAAATCCACTTCTCTCAGCCTATCCTGCCGTGACCTGTGCCCCAAGCACTGACCCACATGGTACCTCTCTGCTAGACTCACCCCAGTGTGTCAATCAATGCCTTTTTTTGTGCCCATGCCAGTGCCCACTCTGGACTCCCAGTGCTGTCTTGCAAGTGCCAAATGGAAGAGAATAATCCACTAGCTATGTTCATGCTCTCCGTGTAACTGGCTTTTGGTGCAAGGACATCATCCATCAAACCTGCATTCATTTTCTGCATGTCTTATTCTGCATGGATAGCTCTGAAGGACCAACATCTTCTTGACAACCCCACTCCTACCCTGTAATTCCCTGAATCTCAGGCAAGGAGCATGCAAGGAAGTGCCCATCTGCTGTTGATCCATGTGTATCCAAAATACAGCACACCAACTAGTCAAGCATTAAGGATGTGTTGGATTCTCTGCATGTCACAGGCACTCCATGGTGTGTGCATACACCCATCCAGCCATGAAGCATCCCTCGGGGATGAACCCCTGGCCCTGGCATGTCTTTCAGAAAGACATGCAGCCTTGGTCAGCGTCTACTGAAGACTGGAGAAAAGAATCCACCACCCTAAGGACCATACACACTTCATCTGAATTCTGATACATAACATTTTGATGGGTTTGGTTCCCCGTCATCTTCGAAACACTTTGTGTTTGTTGGCTTGTTTGTTTGTTTTTATAGAAGTGATAAATTCAAAAGGAAAAGTGGGCCTGTTGGATAGCAGCAGTTTTCTGTGATTATAGCTCCACAAAGGCACCCTAAGATTGACTAACTCACTTGTATGAAAAAAAAAGAAAAAAATCACCAAGACATTGGCTTCTCAGACCTTTCCATTTTATTACATCTTTTCTGGCTTTTGTCACCAGTTTCCAATGAATTTTCAATTTTTAGCATGACAGAATCCTAAGAAAAATTTCCCTGCAGCTTTTTCTGATCATTTTAAGTATTTATCACTCAAAAACATGGCATTTTTAAGGAATGTTTGCCAGTCTTGATTAAGGGAAGAGGGCAAATAATCTTGGAATAGTCCTTCTAAGTTTATCCTTACAATCTTTCTTTTTTCATTCATTTTGTTTGAAGGAATTGAGCCTCAGTACAATTGATTTCCCAGCTCCCTCGAGTGGGTTCCAATGTTGCTGACAACAGAAAAATTGAATGATTTGTTGACTGTATCTATAGATGCAGCAATCCTCACTCCATGTAGAAGTTTCACAATATCTTACAACTTAAAGCTGATATTTTCTTATCTCTGGTCATGAACTGGAAGGCTGAAAAGATTCGTACTAAAAGCAAAAAAAAAAAAAAAAGAAGGAAGAGTCTGTGCCCCCAAAGGACTGCACTCCATGGGAATTAGGGAATTCAGAGTTAGGAAAGATCAACTGAGGTAATGTGTTGCAGAAATCTCTTAGCTCGAGCTACATCCTTGTATTTACATGGTTCAGCACTGCCATTTCCCACGTGTACCACACCCTGCTGCCCACACGGTTACCAAGGCAGAAACAGCCCATCCCCTTCTGTCCCGTAGGAGCTCACTTTCATCAGCCACCTTTCTTTTCAAACAATTAATGTGATAAGGTTAAACTCGGAGCAATTACACCTTGCCCTGCTTAGCTTCACAGCTATTTTCTCTGTCTGAGGACTGCAGAAAGGCCTTTGTGTATGAAAGCTTGTATGCTTTTTTCCCAGGTGTCTTTACTGGTCTTATAAATGGTATTACTTCTCTACACTAACTTTTCTTTTGTGCATCCTTAAGACTGTAGTTGTTAGAATACTATCACTACAATATGTTATTATTGCTATTGTATTTCTGACTGATCTGTAAAGTCAAGGATCTATATGACTATATGACTATAAAGTCATTAAAACCCCCTCAACGCTTCTCACAAAAATAGGAATGTTAGTCCCAATCCCTTGGCCCAGGGAGCACAATCTTTACATGATGTTTCTGCTGAATTGTAGCTCCCTTTACACTCTGTTGTAACTGAGGATTGTTAAACATCTGCCATGATTTCCCCCCTTCCCCAAGAGATTGAGCTGCAAATGAATTATAGATAAAATACAAGCAGTCGTACACATGCATTACTCAAAGCCTCTTACATGGGTCAAAATCATACAGTTATTGTCCTGTCAGATCTTTGGAATAAAAATCCATGGGCGTTGTGAGATGATCCCGGTGTATTGGTTGCGATAAAGCAGACTGAGAATATTTGACTTGAGATAAAAAGATTTTAGAAGTCTGTGATTAATGATCAGCAAAACTTGAGAGTTGCAGAGACCGTTAAATTGATTCTACCAGTCTGCCTCTCTCTGTGTGTAGATATTATGGACCAGATGTGCATACGCAAAGTGTTATGATGCCCAGATTGTACATATGTGTGTCTATATATATTATCTGGGTGATGAACAAGTGACAGAGCTACAAGAACTCCGCACACCACAGGGTCTGGCTGCTGGGTCTGGGGGTCAGTTCAGCACCAGCCCATGGCCCTGCCTGGCCATCCCAGGCTGTGTCTCATCCTGGATCCCCTCAGTGTGCCACATATTGACCCCTCCCCGACAGGCTGACATCCCAGCCTGGATTCAACTCATTCTCATTCCCAGGGAGGTGCTTGATGCTTGGGAGTGGGGCTTCCCCAGCTGCTATCCAACTCTACCATGCTCCTCTGGCTGGGGGTGGTGGTGGTGGGATGGGACTCTGGATGCTCTGGACCCTGGCACTGGGCCTATTAGGAAAACAGTAGAAATAGAAAATGGGTAGGAATATAATAGGATAGGATAGGATAGGATAGGACAGGACAGGACAGGACAGGACAGGACAGGACAGGACAGGACAGGATAGGATAGGATAGGATAGGATAGGATAGGATAGGATAGAAAATTCTAAGTTCTCACATGGAAGAAAAAAAAAGACAACATGAGAGAGGAGGAGAGAGAGAGAAGGTGGAGAGGAAGGAAGAAAGAGGGAACAGGGAAAGAGGGGAAAAAAAGGAAAGAAAAAAATGAGAGGAGAAAAAGAGAGAAAAAACTATAGAAATGTGCAGTATGAATGTTTTCTTGTAACTGCACTTAACAGGAGACTCCTCCAAAAGGGGAAAAAAAAGGGATGACAGTTAGAACTGAAGCTTGAACTCCATCCAGAGGCTGAATTGACTTTGTCAGTCCTGTCCTGTTTTGACCTTTCCATTTTTCAAGGGTAATTAAACACACCAGCTTCAGTTTGGACCTTGCTTCAACTAGTGATTCACCTCTACTGATAATGTAAAGAGCTACACAGGAGAGGTTCAAAATGGCTGCCCAAAAAGCCATGTCCATACTGGTCTTATTTTATGTGAATATAATGCCATCAAGTAATTAGCAATAAAAATACTGTGCAAGAACTGTGTATGCCATTAGGATTGAGTAATTTGGTCTTTAAACCATCTAGCAGCTACTGCAAGATGCACTAAGTGACTGAAACCCATATATCTCATTATAATAAATATTTTATAGACCACATCTCAGCCCAAATCACCTTCTATGACATTGTTTTTAAAGCCACTGACAGGTGACAGGGTGATTTTGGTGACTGGTAATTGAAAAGGAAATCTTCCATTGTCATGTTAAAATGAACCTATATTGATAAAAAACAGGTGTTTTCACTTGATCCGTGTCAAACCTCAACAGTGCAATAAACTGGTGACCCTGCTTCAATTTCTGTAGGTCAGGGGACGAAGGACCACTTCTTCCCCACTTTGGGTGCCTATTCACCATTCTTCACCCTCGGACTGACGCCCACTTGTGAGAAAACTCTCACAGTGGACATCCTGCTATATTTTGTGGAGAGGCAGAAGACTGCTATTTAAGGCTGTAGATCTGGCATTTTCATAAGTGCTGAAATTCACACCTTTGCATTTCTTGCTAGATCCTTGCTATATAAGGTGAGCAAAGGTAACCATGCTGCTGATATTTGCAGAAGTCCTTCATCTCACTCCTTTCAGGACTGTTCATAAGTACCCTTCATCTTTGACGTCTGAAGCCAGCTCCTTATCCATTCTTATGTGGCTGTGAGTGACAAAGCATCAAAGAAAGCCTCCTAACTGTGAAATTTATTAGACAGGAGAGCAGAGTCCTCTGGGGGAAGTGTTGGAACAAAACTCTATCAGAGGAGGTTTTAGAGCTAAAGGGGATAAAATGTTGTGGGGGAGATATCATGTTAAATTACAGTCCTGCAGTGACAGGAATTGAGTGGGTACTTAAAACTACTTTTTCATCCCCCCACATAGTGTAGGGAATGGGAAGAGTCTTCCCAACTCATCAAGTGGAGTCCTCTGCCATTATGCTATATGATTTTTTTCATTAATTAATTGTGTGCTCTGTCTTCAAATCATTCAGGATTCTCTCTAGCCCACTTGGGCGGGGGGGGGTGTGGTATCAGTGATTAAAGCATCTGGGTCATTCATTCAAGTACCTCTGCAGACAGGAGCAGAAGGCCATGCTTGATCCTCTTATAAACGGGTCACAACTATTCAGACAAGAGACTCAAAGGCAACCTGAAGTGACACTAGCCAAGCCATTTACATTTGCTGTCAAGAGCGACCTGGGGGTCCTGGTGGACCATAAATTGTCCATGAGCCAGCAGTGTGCCCTTCTGGCCAGGAAGGTTGATAGAATCCTGGGGTGCATTAAAAAGAGCATTGCCAGCAGGTTCAGGGAGGTGATCCTGCCCCTCTACTTAGCTCTGGTGAGGCCACATTTGGAGTACTGCATGCAGTTCTGGGCACCACAGTACAAGAGAGACATGGAGCTCCTGGAGCAGTTGGTCAACGGTCTGGAGAATGTCTCCTACAAATGTCTCCTATGAAGAAAGGCTGAGGGTGCTGGGCCTGTTCAGTCTCAAGAAGAGGTGATTGAGAGGGGACCTCATTAACATATATAAATACCTAGAAGGTGGATGTTAAGAGGATGGAGCCAGGCTCTTTTCGGTGGTGTCGACCGACAGAACAAGAGGCAGTGGGCAGCAACTGAGGCACAGGAAGTTCCACCTGACCTTCTTTACTGTGTGAGTTCCCACACACTGGAGCAGGTTGCCCAGAGAGGTTGTGGAGTCTCCCTCACTGGAGATATTCAAGAACTGTCTGGACGCAGTCCTGTGTCATGTGCTCTAGGATGACCCTGCTTGGGCAGGGAGGTTGGACCAGATGACTCACTGTGGTCCCTTCCAACCTTACTGGTTCTGTGATTCTGTGATTTGTGCAAATTTAACATGCCTGATGCAATTGATCTCCTAGGAAAAACTGAGACCAATTTCTTCAAAAGTGATAGATCTGTTTGTACAATTCTAGCTCAGGCAAAGCCAACCCATGACCAGAAGACTATTCCAGAGTCTCACTATCCTCATGGCTAAAAACTTTCTTTGACTTTTCAACTTAAATTTATTCATTCTCAATATTCTTTTGTTCTCTGGACAAAATTTTTCTTTAGCTGAAACCACTCTTGCTCTTCACTAGTGTGTAGCCCAGTGCCCATTGATAGATCACAGTCATGTTCTCTCATGCTTAATTGTGTTAAAATTAACAAGCCAAGCTGTCTTGGTGTAAGACAGGCACTACCATTTCCCATTAGGGAGAAAGTAATGAATAGGCAACGATTGTTCATTGTCTTCTTAAAAACAAGAATTAGAGGAAATATCAAGGATCTAAAGAAGCAAAAGGTGATGGTTTTTCCACATCTTGTAACTGCAGAAGTCCCTGCTGCTGCAGAGGTGCTGAAAGTTCACATTGGTTCAGAAAGGAAACTGCAAGCAGAGTGAGCAAAAGAATGTATGGGATGAAATCCACTAGAGGAAAAAGTCGACTGCAGATGTTAAATGCAAAGATAAAGCCTCTTGCTCAGAAAGCTTTTAAATTGAAATTTGCTGAAGACTGACAGAGTTTTGGGGAACTCTTACACCTGCTTATACTATCTTATCCCCTTTGGTAAGCATTTACTCTTGGTCACCACCAGAGACACTGACACACTGCACATGTCTTTAGCCGGATTCCTTATGGCTTTTTTTTTTCATAACTAGCAGTATTTCAGTGAGTCCGACCCAGTTTGAGTGGATGATTCTTGCAGAAGCATAACTAGCAGTTATACAGTCAGTATTTCAGATGAGTTTTCATAGAGTCTAGTACAGGGCTATGAAGTTCTTCACTTTCCCCCTGTCACCTTGCTCAGACTCAACACAGGCAATAAGCAAAACTGTATTTAACTGGAAAAGTATAATTAGTCAGAAGCAAAAGCCTGTGATGGCAACAATCACGTTTCCTTGAAGAATATAGTAAAAGTTGCTCTGATCTGTGGAGTCCCAGCCCTTCTCCTGGAGACAAAGCAGGCATTTGTAACCTAGGCTTCCTATTTCACAGGGAAATCCTATTTTTGACCAGGTTTTCTTCTGCATTTTTTGTGTGAAATTTTGCACATTTTCAGTTTTATCTCAGCGAAGGTCAATTATTGATGCCTCAGATTTTCACAGAACACAAAACTCATTTCACACCTGACTTTACTACTTACTATACAAGTTGGAGCATGATTTTTCATTACTGTACCTATAAAGATACCTTATAAAAAGCAAAGCAACTGTGGCTTATTTTATAGCATTTGTATTATTTTCAAAGTATCCTCTACCCACCCTTCCAGCTGATTTCCTTTCTCCTATTTTTGAATCTATAACCCTAATAAAATTCTAACTTTCCCCATACTCTCTGGTTGTGTCTTTCAAAACTATCATTAACCACATGGCTGAATTGCTTTCTGTTCAAAAGAATTCATCAGAAAATGACAAGTTAAGCCTAATCAGTCAGCCATTGTTCCCTCAAAGGCCTCTGGCTGTTGTTAAGTAACATCCCTTGTCACACTTCAGCTAGGCAGACAGGCTGGGAAAAAAAAACACACACAAAAATACTTTTTATAACTAGAAAGATAAACAAAATCTGCTCTAATGCTACTCTAATTGACTTCGAAGTCTAACACAAACATTGGATTGACCTCTTTCTGGGCAAACATAACAACTAGAGCAATTATTAGAGTACCAGCCCAGGCTTAAATCCACACACAGGTTTCCAGCTGAACATTAAATAACATTTTGTCTTTGAAAAACTGGGCGCTACAGTCTTCAGTCATCTCTTGCCCCTCATCAGATTTACAATGCCAGGGAAATAAAGGACAAGAATTGGATGGAGACATGATGGTACACAGGTGGAAAGCTGACCTACACTTGCAAGGGCTGTTGACCTTTTAGCCAGGGTATGAGCATTAAGACTTTAAAACCGTTATCACTCACAGGAGTTCAAAGACTTCTTTTATTCCCACAGAGTTTTTTTGCAGTGTGCTTTGCTTGCCATTTAAATGTTTTCACTCTGGATTTATTGCTTATTTTATCTGGTGTGCAGCGTTAGCTGCTGATTTTTGCAATTTGGGTTTCTCAGATTGTTAAAGCAGCCACAAATTGCTGCGTGGTGTGTTATCCCAGCGAATGTAAAATGTGTGTTTCAGTTACGGTAGGACTGGTAGTAATGAGACCATACATTTAAAAAGAGTAGTATTAACTTTTAATCCTCATACAACCCTTTGAGGGAGACTCGCTAAACTGAAAAGCATCATCTCCTGTTTCAATGAGACAGATTAAATATTCGTTCTCTTCTGCAATCTATTTAAGAATTAAATATGTTAAAGGACCAAGCTGCGCGTTGCAGTTTCTCATAACCACTTGCTGTTTCTAGCTGTTCCTTACAGAAATTGGCCCTGAGACAGACAGTCAGGAGGGATTTGAGATTAGGGGAACATGCACGATGGTTTCTTCTTTGCTTGCTATCGCAGTTTGTTCATCCTGTAGCCTCGAAAGAGGCTCCTGAGATACAATCACTGTTTGCTTTCTGTATCTCAGACAGGCTTAATCAGCTCACTCAAATATGAAAAGCTCTCACAAAAAGGGGCTTATTAAAGTCAAAGGTAGAAGACTGCACATGCGCAAGGATGGGGACAAAGTGGAATCTGACCTGCAGTGGCTGGAGGTCCTTCAGTAGGGAAGGGCACCCGTCTG
Source organism: Aegotheles bennettii (assembly GCA_013398125.1). Taxonomy (NCBI): domain Eukaryota; kingdom Metazoa; phylum Chordata; class Aves; order Caprimulgiformes; family Aegothelidae; genus Aegotheles; species Aegotheles bennettii. The sequence goes on from VZRW01025868.1 coordinate 281,833, forward strand.
CATTGCAATGAGCCCTTCACTCTTGGCCTTCTGGGAGGTAGCTGTGACCATGTAGGCAGCTGCTGAGAGCTCAAGCTCCCTCCTTCCAGTGTGGCAGGCACTGCTGTTCGCACAGTACCCCAGAAAGGTGCAATGCCCTATGGTTACAAGCACCTCCAATGTAGTTCCCTTTTATATTGATCAGAGAGACTTTCTGAACCAGTGTAGCATTACCTCCATTTCCTAGGATTTTGATGGACATCTCTTCCAGAAAAATGAGTTCACCCGTTTAGGTGGCATTTGCTGAAGACACAGACAGGGTGGCACGCAGGTGTGTTTATCCAGCCATGGATGGTATGAAGTCTCAGCTTCTCTATGGGGTACTTCTCTATGCACAGAGCTTGTCAAGGACAAAATTGTCCCTCTTCAGTGCATAAGATGGTGCAACCAAGACCTGAGGAAGGGGTCTGAAAGAGAAAATTCTGCTCTGCTCAATTCTGTGTTTCTGCGAGTGACCTGCCTCCAAATACACAAATTGCTGCTGCTGAGCTCTATTCTGTACAAAGTTCTGGGTTGAATAGGACCTAATAAATTGAGAATTTCCCAGACTGTGTCGGGGTGTCAACTATATGGAGAGGAGACTTGGGACAAGAATCCTACATTACACAGAGAAAGACACATAGGCTTGACTACTCTGCTACAACTGCTGGAGATCTTTAGAACAATTGATACTTTGCTAAAAAAAAATCAAAAAACTGGAATGAATATACTTTTGAACTTTCTTATAGATGAGACAGATAGATAGATAGACAGATAGATAGATAGACAGATAGATAAAAAATACTGCATAAAGGATCACTATAACAATCTTTGGTAGAACTATTTTTTTCTAAAGTATCTTCTTATTTGGAAATCTTCATTTGTCAATTCTGGTTCTTTTTGTGAGAAAAAGGTGTGATTGGGGGGGGGGAGGGGGGGGGAAATGGACACACAGCTGTTAACTCATGACATGGAGAACTCACACTCAAATCTTCATTTCTGCCCGGGCCTCTTCTATCCAGAAGAGCCTTCACCAGATTATGACAGGCTATTCTGAGAATACTTATACATCTTCCCATGACAAAAAATCTTTCTCAAAATAGCTAAAGATTATAGAAAAATACAGGTTGAAAAGGACCTCTGGATTTTACTTAGTCCTTCTTAAAGCTCAGTTCCTCAGACTGGAGTGGGTTTTTTTATTGCCCAGGGATAAAAAGAAAAAGGGGGGAAATTCCTTTTTTCTCCTGTGCTTTGCTTCCCTGTAAATTTGAATAGTTATCCAGACCTCATAATTCAAGAAAGTTTGATTTCGTGACATCGTCTCCTGAAGTCTCAGCAAAAAATATCCACAGGCCCAGAAATTATGGACAATAACCCTAAGAAGATCCTTTTTCCTAACAGCTCTTGGCCAAAACCCTCTTCAGGACAAGAGTTACTTGGAAATGCCACACTATCAATCACATTTAAGGAAAGGAAGCAGCTGGCAGCCTTCTCACATTTACCCAGACACGTATACACAGTTCCCACTGAACAGACTTTATAAACCTGGGCAAAATAACAACCTTGAATTCAGGAAAACAACTCTCTCCATTAATCACTGTAATAATAAAAAAATGCTAACTTGGCAACACAGCTTGACTCAAATGCCTCCTCGATATACACTGGCAAGTCCACCCTCCTATTACTCAGACACTGTTATTTTCACCATTGCAGTGTCTCTTAAATGGGTATCTCCTATACTGCCTCACAAAGGAAACTAATGAATCAAAGTAGGAATGTTCTTGGAATGGGTCTTTTAAAGGAAACATTAGCTCCGAGCTAGCTCAGAGGGCACTGTTGGACTGCTTCAGGTTAGAAGTTAACCTCCTGTTTGGAAAAATGTAAGAACTGAGTATCACAAACAAGCCTTTAATTTGTGTCTAATGGAGGTTGTTGTTGTGGGCTGCTGCATTCATCTATTAAAGAGAAACTTAAAGAGATATGAAATAGGATCAATTCTGCTGTCATATAGTTAATAAAAGTGAATAATTGTTCATAAATTATATTCCATGTGGATTTGGCATCTAACAAGGAAAGCTCAGCTAGGTGATTAGATATTGGCTTCAAAGACTAATTGACATTTTAATAAATACTTTATTTGATGCACTTCCAGTGGTGTGTGGCTATCAAAAAATGCAAAAAGTCTTGCTTACTTTACATGAAGAGAGTAAATGCACATCTGGGAGTATATTCTGAAACCAATGTCCTGACTACTCTCTTTGCAACTCCCATTGCCTAACACGTAAAACCAAAACAAGCCACGTGAAATCCATCTCTTTGAAGGACTAAGCACTTTCAGTCCCTTCTAACTTATGCAACCAATGACAGCAATCACAGTCTTCTGGATGGAGTCTCACTAGCTTTGGAGTAACCTTCATCATCTTTGCCATTCCTTGAAAGGTTCTTCTGGTTCAAGGGAAATTTCATAGATTTCAATAGTAATGCAACTAGAGCTGCTGTTATCATTCTGAGCAGTAGCACAGACAAATACAGCCACGGCAAAAAATAGGAGAATAATTCCTACATACATCTCATGAGTATCAAATCTCATCATGGCATACTGTGATTAATCTCTTGCAGACCGTTTCTTTAATTCTCATTTAAGGATAAATATCTGTATTTCTTCATAGTAAATAGATGAGCCCTTGCACCACCTCACTTGTGACACAAACGAAAAATGATAAGCCATGGATTGATAACATTTAGTTCTGTTTCTCTCCAGATCAGACATTACAGAAATCCCATGCCAGATGAGCTGACCATTCTCACTCTGTATTTTGTTTGGTGGTCAGAGCTTATACACAGGTTAGTTTTCAGTGTCTTTTGATCACACTTTAAAGATTAAAGCTGTTTCTGGACATACATATCTTGATGTCTAAAGTGTTGTTTTTAATAAATATCTTCCTGCAATTAGCCTGCCATCCTCATCTATTACTGTCTTTGAGTAGAAAGCATAAAACTTTAGCTAGAGTCACGACATACTTGCATATTTGTAATCTCCTCACATGAACATTTCAAGTAAAATGGGGGAAGGAAGGGGTGCAGCTACAGAGAGAAACTAATTCTGCAGTTCCTTTTGGTATTCAGAAAAGTGTAACCAGCTGATCTTCTAGGGACAATGGCTAATGTTGTCTCTCTCTTATTCCTAACAACAACCTCTTTCTTCAGGAAGTTGAAATTAAAAATGTCTTTAGTCTTCTGCTCCTCACTACTTAATTATTACAGTTCATTAATAACATGTAGTGTTACTCCAGGAGTAAAACTCGCTTCTCTCTTCTCCTAGCCCATGTTTTGCCACAGCTATGCTGCCTTTCCAAATGAACAGCCCCAGATCTATGGGATTCTCTCTGCTGTCTGTAACTCCTTTTCTGATTGCTTGACCTCAGAGCCAAGCGATGGATGTAAGTACCATGACACTTACAATAAGCTCTTCCAAATAAGCTATTTAAGCCACTGACAAAATGAGTCACTAGACCATCATCAGGGCACTAGCTGCTGGGAATAAATGCAACAAACTGCTTCTACTAGTTACCATTTTAGTTCAAGTCAGGACCATGGGTGAAGCCTGAGATGAAATAGTGAAGAGGAGTAACTGAGCAGAACATATGATGATGCACAAAGGTGACAGAGAGGAGGATCCTCCTTACACTCTGAGAAGTGCAGCACAGTCTCACTCTGGAGTGGTCTGGAGGAAGGAGGCCTAAGAGGCTCTGCTGTGTCTCCTAGTATGGTTCAACAGCGGTATACAAGAATAATAAGAATAATAAAGAATGAAGTCTGGCATACAAGAATAAAGTCCCAACCCTACTGAGAAGAAATTAGGAGCTATTCTTATAGTTGCCTGGTAGCCTAGCACAGGTCACATCAGAGCTGGTTTCCTTGCTGTCTTCAAATTTGTGGTGCAAAATATGGCACTGAGTCTTCCTGAAAAATCCAAAGAGGAAGAGAAATTAATTAGGGAGCTTCTACCCTCTGTCCTTTTCCCTACCTCCCCTTCCTCTGAGAAAGCCCTTTCTGCGCTGAGGATGAGGCATCCTTGAAGCTATCAAAAAAGTTTGCTTAATGAAGAACCTTAACAAAGGACTTCATCAAGTAGTCACACCAGGCATAAAATTTTCTTTAATAATATATATACAGACATGCCAGTTAGAAATGCCACAAAAACTGCACAACAGTTGAGCCATTTGCCTGCACAGAGGGCCAGCCTGGGGCCCTGCTCTGAGCCTTTGCTCCAGCCACCAGCCCAGGTAAAGGTTTGGTCCTGCTTGTTCAATGACTCTGCTAATACCACCCATAAAACCAGGAAGCAATTGCTGTTTTAGTGTGCTTTCTGCCTGATGTTAGGTAAAGCACTGTCCGTAGCATTGCACAGCCTATGGAAATATTTTCTCTGCATCATAGTTTCATGTATATTTTATTAAATTTTTCCAGAAGATAAAATAAAGGTATTGTTATTTGCTGTGAAAAAATATCAGTAAGAAACACATCTCGGGGTTTGTTTTTTATTTCATTTTATTTTTCTTTCCTTTTAACAATGAGGAGGAACAGTAACCATGTGAGTTCAGCTCCTCTGCTCTCCTGTAATCTACCCTTTGATGTAACTAACCAGCAAAAGCACATTTCTAATCAAATATAGTCTCCCATCCTTAATCAGCTCAGCTTTAAAATGCAGATCAATGAGATAAGAGAGAGATGATTTAATTAGCCCAACCTCAGCCATGTTACAGCATATTCTCATTTACAGAAATAATGGGGAGCAAGAGGAAAGAGATTCATCATCATGAAAAGAGTGGGGAAGGCAGAGGAAAGCAGGATATTTCCTACATTACCAAAGGTGATTTTCACTCTGGCTAAAGAGCCAGCACATGCTTTATGAGCTATTTAAATAACACTTAGGCCCTGTGCTTTGTCCTTTAGCCTAAGGATGAATTTCTTTTACTAAGTAGCAACAACTCTGGAAATCATCGCTCTTGGGTTTAATTGATGAGCCAGACAGCTCCCACCACTCCGTGAATAAAGAAGAGGAAATACAACAGGCAGGAGCACAGCAATAAGGCACATTTATACAGCTGCTGGGGAAAACTCACCCACATCCACTCTACACACGGTACAGCTGGCCAGGCACTCTTAACAGAGAGGCAGCATGCTTTAATGGGAACAGCACAGGGGTGCTCTCTCACCCTGCTGCTGCCTTACTGTGTGTCCACAGGCAAGTCACTTCACTTCGGGCATTTTTTTTGGGGGGGGAGGGTGAAGCAGGGGTAGATGTTTTGCTTTGCTTTCTTTCTCATCGCATTAGGTTTTGGAATTTTCTGCAGGGTAAACCTCTTCCTTCCCCCATGGGGCTGATAATCCCCAGAATGGGGAACCTGGTACAACTGGAGCTCTGAGGTATTGCTGAGGTATCGCTACCCAAAGAGCAAAACCAGTGCAAGTTCTCGGCTTGCTCTTCCTCCTTTGTGGCTTCAAAGCAGCAGACCACTGCCTTACCTCTACTAGCCACGTGTAACCTAATTCCAAGTTCTCCTCCACCACTCTGGAGTATGGGACTCACTGGATCAGATTAGCCCAGATTTGGACAATGAGAGTGGAGAAATGATGATTAAGGGAGTGGAACATCTCCCTTATGAGGAAAGGCTGAGGGAGCTGGGTCTCTTTAGCTTGGAGAAAAGGAGACTGAGGGGTGACCTCATCCATGGTTACAAATATGTAAAGGGTGAGTGTCAGGACAATGGAGCAAAGCTTTTTTCAGTGATGACCAATGATAGGACAAGGGGCAATGGATGCAAACTGGAGGACAGGAGGTTCCATGTGAATATCAGGAAGAACTTCTTTACTGTGAGAGTGGCAGAGCACTGGAACAGGCTGCCCAGAGAGGTTGTGGAGTCTCCTTCACTGGAGACATTCAAACCCCGCCTGGATGTGTTCCTGTGTGATGTACTCTAGGTGACCCTGCTCTGGCAGGGTGGTTGGCTAGATGATCTTTCAAGGTCCCTTCCAACCCCTAGGATTCTGTGATTCTGTGAAATGCTGCTACCTCAACACAGAGCACCAAGGATACTTCAGTGGCCACAGCAATCTTGGACTCAGGACCCAAACCTTTGATGTGGCAGGCCTCGACATTTGCACCATTTGGAAAGTCAGGCCCAATCCACACAGATCAGGGCATGCCAGCTCCTAATTTTAGTGCTAATTCCAGGGTGAAGTTCAGCTTCAGTGCCCATCCATCATTTTGAATGGAGCTAGCTTGTGCCATCCACATGTGGCAGTCACTGCTTGGGAGATAATTGCTCATCATCGAGGGGAACCAGCACCAGCAAGGATAACCCTCAGGCTCTTTCTCCTCAGGGATGGGAACACCAGAGGCAAAGCAATTAACAGAGCAATTAAGCCACTAGCCAACCATCTCTCTCTTTCTGTTTGCATGATTATTTTTTTTAACCTTTTCAGACTAGTAACCACTCTCCAGTGCCTCTAAAAGCAGCAAGAGAAGGTCCTGCTCTCTAGACAGATAATCTCAGGTGAGTGGGCCTGAGATGAGGCTCTAACCCCCGTTCCTGTCCCTCAAGTATGCATCCCTGTGCTGCATGGAGTGCTGCCATGTAAAGCTCTGTGCTGCTCCTCTTGCTAGGCATCACCCTCTTTGGTCTCAGGGGTTGGCCTCCAAGGTTGTAGACACACACCCTCTTGGGGCTGGGCAGGTGGAAGAGATGACTGCCTGCAATTCAGCCCCAAATCAGCCTCCACACACCTCTCCTGCCTGATAAACTGCTTGTGTGATCATTCCCTGGCATGCTCCACTAGCAATGAAATGGGTTAGAAAATGTCCTGCTGCTCCGACTGATGGAGTTGGGTCCAGAGCCCAAAACTCATCATCAGCCTGGGCTCGATGGACATGGCTTGGCTCCTTTAAACAGAACCAGTGCTGCTTCGGTTCCTGAGAGCCAAGAGACAACCGTGGCAGCTTAGAGCTTCTCTCTTCCCTGCTTCTCCTCCCCTCCACCAGGTCTGGCTCCCAAGTAACAAATCAATCTTTTCATGAAGGTTGGATCAGCTGCCCCAACTCTGTGGTTTCACGATAAAGGTTTGCACAAAAGATACTGAGACAAATTCACACGCATGAAGGTTTGTTAGCTGGGTCCATGGGTGATGGTGTCCATCAGCCCCAGAGGTGAACGTTCATTTGGGAGAATGTAAAAACACAGGAGTAGAAAAAGGAGAACGAGAAAACTGTTACAGCCAGCCCCTGGCAGCCCCTCTGGGCCGCTCCTCCCTCCTCCCCCCTCTCCCTGCTCCAGCGCGGGCCCTGCCCCGGGCTGCAGCCCTTCAGGGACCCCCTGCTCCCGCCTGGGCTGCCCACGGCCGCAGCTCCTGCAGGAAATATCCCCCTGCTGCGGCCTGGGGCCCTCCCCGGGCTGCAGGGGGGGTCTCTGCTCCAGCGGGGGCTCTGCAGGGCTGCAGGGGATCCCTGCTCCGGGCCTGCAGCCCCTCCTGCCCTCCTCCTCCTCCGCCCTCGGGCTCCCTCTGCTGCTGCTCCCTCCTTGGCTTCCTCCTCCTCTGCCTCTGCCGCCTTTGGCCCTTTCTCAACCCTGTTTGCCCCCCGGCGCCCCCAGCTCGGCTGAGGGGCTCAGCTGTGTCCTGCGCTGGGGCCGTTGGAGCCGGCTGGGACCTCTCCTCACACGGCCCCTGCAGCCCCTCACAGCCCCTGGGCACCCCACACACGGCCCTTGGGCTGCTCCTGCCTCGGAAGCGAAGTTCACCCGTGAACCACAGGAGCTGCAACCAAAAGGCGAGAAAAGGGGGCAGAAGTGGTGACTCTCACACTGAGGGTGTTCATCTTTCCATGAGAAATCACCACAAAATCACTGCTGTGTCTTTGCAGGGGCAAGGCCATGAGAGCCACAGCAGGAGAACAACAGTGTGAGAACCAGGGGGGAAATGTATCCCAGAGGCCCTGGGAAGCGCTGCCCCAGCAGCCAGGGGAGCTGTGAGGGGACAGTGGGCTGAAAACCTTCAGTGGTGCAGAAGGCCGAGGCACCTTGGCACTGTGGCGTTTGGCAGTGGCAGGGGCTAAAGGTGGTTCCTCTCCTCTCAAGTGCAGCAGCTTGGTCTTGCATTATACAGACCTGAGCTGCGTGGGGTCAGGCTGTGAATCCTACCAGGAGGCACTGCTCTTGTTCCTCCTTTAGTGCCACATCTTAGTGCCAGGTCACCAAATAGCACCGTGATTTTGGACACCCAAACTAAAATCAGCTTCTCCTTTCAAAGCCTTGAAACAAAGCTGTCCATCAGAGACTCCTCATCATCGAGAAATCCACAGAGTAACGCTCACCCCATCCTTAGCACCTGAAGCCTGCACGTCCCCTCGTTTAGGGGATGTACAATGCTTTTGTTAATTAGAGCCTTAGTTTAATATGAGCTGTCAAAGTTCACTTAACTTCAATTAATTGTTTCTCCTGAGCTTAATTTCTTTAGTTAAGTATTGATTAATCATTGCTTAATTGTGCTGGAGTCTCACTGGCTGATATTTCAGTCTTACACTGCAGCAATGCATTGCTTTCTAAAAATACTCTGGGAATCATCAGATATCTTATGCATTGCTATTATTGAGATGACTTTTAATATTTATCTTTCCATCCCTTATGTTCCAAAATGTGTATTTAACGAGTTGTGTTTAATTCCACTGGCTTACAGCTCATCATTTTCATTGTGAGGGTAGGTTTCAGACCAGAGTTTTGCATTGCATAGGGTGGGAGTAGAGGGCTTAGTGTCTGGCATCCAGCATCCTGTACCAGTAGCAGGGGGTTAGGGAACACAAGTCTTTATCGTGTCAGAATTCTAACACATTTAAACAACCAAAACACTGATGGTATGGTGTTTTTTTCTTTTTACCTTTTAGGTGACATAAAACATCTACGACATTGACTCAGATACTGTCTGTAAATCCTCAAAACAACAGTGTTAGACCTCATCTTATGAATATGGCCTTCAGACCAAGGCATTTCTAGTCTGAAATCTCAGTCTGTTCTGAAATATCAGGAAGAGAAAACTACGAAGTCCTCGGCCTCCCTGTATCTCAACAGCAATGTAATACCAGGTTGGATTGCAAGTATTTTAATTCTTACAGATAAGTAAAATAGCTATTAATTTTTACTGAGGTATCTCTTGAATTTAGATATTTACCCAAATCAGGTGTTAAGTTTAATCTGTAGTGAGAAATTAGACAATTACTTTTTCCCCAGCAATAATTTTACCTACTCACAGAAGCAAATTTAGTATTTTTCTAAAGGAGGAAGAGTCACTCCCCCAGAGAGCACTTGGCTTGTCATGATTTTATCACAGTCAAGGGTTAACTTTCTCCCTTTGGTACATGTTCAATTTTTCACAGATCTCTAAACCTACTACTACTAAAATTTCACTTTGAACATGTACTATGCTATAGGAGTACTAAGCATTATTTACTGCTGTCATCCCAGATGCTCAAATGAGCACTGGTAGGAATATGCTATAAAGAGAGTCATCAAAATGACATCCTTTCTACTACATTTTACCTTCTTGGGGGTGCAAACATCTGGCACCTTGGGAATGCACGTCTTTGCCGTGTGAAAGACAAGGTAAGCTGGTAAAAACACTGGTTATTATGTAGATCATTAAAAACGCTGCTGTTCTCTGATGCTGAATGGCACAATACAATACACTTACAGATAGGCATGGATAAATTAGCCCAGTTTAAGAAAGTACTAACAAAACCATTGCCAAAACTTGAACAAGTGCTAGTCAAACAGTTCCAGAGTTCAATTAACCTGTTCTTTGTTATTAACTTCTTATCACAACTCTACATTTCTGGGTTCTGATCTGAAACAGGAACCAGAAGCCTCACCTCCATAACATAGCTTGCTTGTATTAAATTTATAGCAATACATAACCAAGAAGCTGAAAAGTAAATCTGTTATTGCAGATGTTACTCTCATTACAACTTCATCTAAATGCTGCATCTGAGCCTAAGTCACAACTATTGCAGGTGCTGAGCAAACACAGTCCTGCCCCACCATGCTTACTGGAGAAGAGAAAACGCATTGGAAAAAGGAGGTTTTACCCTCCCTGCTTTCTGTAAAGGAAACTTAAGACACAATATACAAAATTTCCCAGTGTGATTTGGGGCCATATTCATTAAAATGATTATTTGTTGATCTTAATTACAATCCCCGGGATCCTGCCATATGGAACCCAAGCTCTATTTCTGAAAGTCTATGACAGCAACTGGATGCAGATCCTGAACTTTCTCCTGCTAATGTCTGAACACAAAAACCTTCCAATTTCATCAGCTTTCTGGGCTTCAGCCACATCCTCATTGCTCACTACTATTAATTTATATTGTAACCAGGCTTAACAGACACAGTCATCAACCACAGCTGTATCAGAGGCTTTACTACCACAAAACAAACTTCTAAATCCAAGTGTTAAGGTGAGACCACTGGGGAGAACAGGCAGTTAAGTAGGATGTATGAGTTCATGGCAATCAGCCTGGTCAGAAGAGATCAGAGCTCCTCCAGTCCCCTTCTGCAGACTAGACCTAGCCTGATTAAGGTTATGAGAGATGACTAAATGTTATATGGCTCCAAGTATTTAAAACTTTCCTGTTCACTCTACCGAAGGACTACACACAAGGTCTGCAGTAGCTCTTCCATCTGTCACATCCATATTGCAAAGCAGAGCACAGAACCATGCAACCAATTATCTGCTGGAGTTTGGAAGTTTTCTCTCCCACTGCATTAATAATGTCACATGTCCCTATTAAAATATAAATTAAATAAATGAACAAATAAATAAATAAAAATTAAGAGAACCATGGCTTGTCTCTTTCAGCATGTCTTCAAGTGAACAGAACCACACGGCTCCCCAGACTGGGCTGTCTTACCTTGTCCCTGCTCAGGTCTTTGAACCACTTTGTTCATCCTTCCAGCTCACCTGAGAAAAGGGCAGAAGGGTAAAAATCCCTACAGTTGCCTGTGAACACATTGAGAATGGCACATGGGAAGTCTGCACCTCCGCTATGGATTTCTGGTCTCTCACCACTTGGGTTCTGCAAGGTTGGCTGTATTCAGAATATGACATCTTGTAGAGGAAATACTGTGATTTGTTGGAGAAAATTGTTCAGGTGTGAGGGCAGAGAAAGAAGTTGTACAAGTCAAAGAAGGGTCCTTGTGGGACATCAGCAGTGCCAGCATAGATGGGATCAGTCTGTAGTCTCTTTTCATGGCACATTTGCTTTGGACAAAACCATAATAGCAGCTTCTCAGCTGTAAATGTGCTTGTTAGAATATTTATCCTAAGATGCTTTTGTTATTAATAAAGTATCAAACAAAGCTGCAGGCCACATAACTTTGTCAGACTTCCCACCCTAACAATTTTTTCCATTTTGAATGACACTGTGGAAATAACTGTAATGCAATTTCCTTCCTTGCTTTTCAACAAAATAATTGCTTCATATAGATTTTCCAGATTGTTGATAACTAAATTAGTGGCTCTTTTGTAATTGTTTCCCTTTCTATTTCTCCATCTTTTATTTTAGATGGGCGACAGTTTTGTTTTGAATCCTGCTCAGCAGCATTTTCCTGTGGGCTGGAGCAGAGTGCTGGTTTATGTGTGCTCTAATAAAGCTTTGTTGAGCAGACTAAAGGAAAAGAAATGCAGATAAATTCTGAGGGATTGGATTCTGCCTCAGACATATTGTGTAACTCTTCATCCTTTGAGTAGTCTTATTGATTTCAGTGGAAGAAGAAGTCATGCACGATGTGAATAAGATGTCAGAATTTTACCCTAAATATTTCACTTACCAGAGAAATGCTGCAAAAGATAACAGATCCCAAGCTGCATCAGGACGCAAAATTTGCAGTGACAATAAGAACTGGGCAGCCTTTTGCTTCTTTGTGGTGATGCCATCTTATTGAAAGCATTTAATAAACAGCAATAGTTGAGTCTAAATTAAATGAAAGGCATTGTTGTAGAAACTGAGAGCCTTCTAATCCTAACAGCACCACAAATAATTCAAAGAAGTTTTGAAGTACCATGTAATGGCACAAGAAGATGGGTATATCTGTGTTACTGTTTTTGTGTACATCAAAGAACACACCACAGGAAAATAATGCTGCATAAAAAACACAAACACATTTCTTTCAAAAAAGCAGACAATTAAAATTATCCTGAAGTTGGGGAAAATATGAGTTAAAAATATTTTGCAGTATGTTTGCCTTTGAAAATCTACATTGCCCTTAAAACAATTTTATGGTGGATATTGTGGACTCTGGATTAACATAAGTGACTGATTGAAAATCTTTATAAGGATATTAAGATTAAGGACACAGCTCTTAAGTTCTACAAATGCAAAACTGATTTCAAAGGAATAAAGTGATGAGAATGGATGTCCATGAAACAAAAGTAATAAATTCATAAAGCCCGTTTTCAACAGTCAAGACATAAAGTGACAACCACTGACCTTGTAATTTGGTTTTGAAATTGTTTAAATTAAAGATTATGGGAAAAACTGAAAAAGGAAAGAAAGAAATACAAGCCAGCTGTACCTGTGGTGCGACTGCACTGTCTTCAGTACAGACAAGGCACTGGTTGGTTGACTTTTATGATGCAATTTTGGATGTACATGAAGTAAAGAGTGTGGTGCTGAATGAACAACTGGAAAGTGTACAGGGCAAAATCTACCTGATTCAGTGCCAGCAAAGCTTGGGGGAGTAAAAAAGGGAGGGGAGAGCATGTTATTCTATATGACATTATAAAAGAAATAATCAAAAACGGGCATGCTCCAAACCAGGGGAAGCGTGAAGTGCTGGCAGGACTGTCCCCCAGACACCTCTCGTCTATCCCAGAACAATTTGGTACCTTTTCTAGGTGTAGAAATTCAAGTTCCTTGCCAAGGCAGGGCCTCCTGATGTCTTGCACAGTCCCAGAAAGACTCAGGGTGGAGATGCAGTGGGACTGCCTGACCCTCATTTCTCCAGTAACTAAACCAACTGGACACAGAGCAGGCGAAATCCCAAATGTTTTGTGCTTGCCTTTTGCTCAGGCACAGAGCTGTGTGTTTGCCTTTGTACCTTATGCACATGGAGCCACACCCCCGTACACACACTAGAACAGAAACACCAGCAACAATGTGTGACGTGCTTTGCTCATATAGAGAGATATTCCACTTATTTGCTGTCATACCTTTAAATCAAGGCTAAACGAGGTGAAAAGCAAATAGATTTTAAGCCCTTGTAAATTCATAGGGCAAGCTGAATGGATAAACTAAGATGATTCATTGCCATATATTATCCTGGTGTGTTAGAGTTGGCTATATACTAAGTTCATGGCCATCTTGAAGTGAGTGGAAAGGTGAATGCTCCCATTGTGATTACTTGGCTAAAAAAATACATGCCAGTAATCTCTCTTCTGCTCTTCTTCACCATTTAATTGCTGTATTTTAAGGTTAACAATGGGGAAAACATTTCCACTTTTCAGGGAAAACTGACCAGGCTTTTTAAAGAGATGGATTACTTAGAAAAAGAGGGAAAAAATATTTGTATTGAAAATTACTCCTTAATCTACATGTCCATGTAGGGCCAGGTTAAGACATGGGCACATAAAGCTGCAGCTCCTGTAGTCCTGTGACTGGAGAATTTCAGCTACTCGCTGTCAAGTGGAAGGGAAGGATTCAGTGGAAAATTTCAATCCACCTACTTGACTGGGAAGAAAATTTTCAAGAAAATAACCTGTGAATGTATCTGCTAATGTGCCTGAATGTATAACCACACTGAGACAGCAGCTCAGATTAGGGTCACCTGGCATATTTGTTTCTATAGTGTCCTAATCCTATATGTAGTTGTCCTCAAGACCCTATAAAGAGGTAGTCACCATCTTTCCCAGTAAATGACTGTGGTACGGAAGAGGAGGAAGGGGGGGAGGAGGAAGGATGCTGGAACTGTTAATCTTCATGCTGACAATTTCTCAGCTGCCACCTCTCCCTTCTCTAAGGTAAAAGGAGCCTCTCCCAGCCTGTCTCTGTGGTGAGTGTGAAGACCATGACAGTTCCAGAAGGAAAGCACAACCATCACCCCAAAATAAGGTAATGGCTGCAAAGTCTGGATCTGAACCACTGTTTAGGAGTGGGTTGAACTGTTTATAAAGCTACACTCAAGCCGCATTTTGCTGCCCAGCTTTGTTATTTGGTTCCTGGGACACCCTTTGCACTGTTCTGGTGATCCAGTTGATGTTTCTGGATGGGAAATTGCAGATGTAGACTGAGCATTGCAGTATATCCAGGCGAGAAATCTGCTATGTGGCTAAACACCATCACTAACCTATCTTGCCATTTGACTGATTTGAGGCAGACAGGGCAGTCTGGGCTACCTCTGCAAATGCACCTATTTATATGGATCCATGGGCAGTCCAGTCTTGAGCGTAGTTATGGAAACAGGGTGCTGATGAGAGTCTATCACCCCTTACGTCCATAATCTGGTGGTCTGAATAGAGTTGTACACCACAAGAGCACAACAGAAAGAACTTTTCAGCAAGTATCTGAGAGCACCTGCATGCACAGCAGAAGCAGTAGGTTTGTAAAGGACTGCTCATGAGACTGAACTTCCAAGCTGGGGAGCATAGTGCCCATGGAAGAGCTGCCTGGCAGTGGTCCACTCCTGGGTGTGACTAACGAGCTGGATGAACTTCTCAAATAGAGCCAAGGAACATTTTCCACTATTAATGGATGTAGGAGAATGACCACATATTCATTATGAAAGTTACCCTTTCATTCCTGGTCTCTCTAGAAAAAAGAAAGAGCAAAGCACTTTGGAAGACAATGTTTCCATGTTATTTCTATGCCTGGTTCACAGGTTCAAGAGGATCAAATAATCCTTCTGGCTTTTCCACTCTCCTCTAGTACCAACTTGCAATGTGCTGGGCCTTTTCTTTTTGCCTGTCATGTTTTGAGCAGCTTCTGATGAGATTGATTAAAATATTTTCACTCATTTATAACAGCTGTAGTAAATTTTAGGATAAATCAGGAGGCTATTGGACAGGAGTATGCTGTTTCTTTCCCTCCCTGAGTTAAGGCTGTGGAACATGGGGAGCTGATATTAGGTCCTGGCAATTTAAGTCTGTTTAGCAAGATTCTTAATAATCTCTGCATGTATATCACAGAGAACCTTTTGCACATTGCTTTAAATAATTCAGAACTGCTCCAGTTTTGTATTAAATAATTCAAGAATAGGACAGGCTTTGTGATTAATGATGTGTACCTGGAATTTCTGCAAATACAGCAAGGAGTCAAAGTATGCTCTAGATACAAGTATCCTGGCACCAGATCCCATTTACTTCTTGACAAGGCAATAGTATGTATTAGAAACTTGGAAAAGAGCCTGCTACTCAATGGGAAACTGACATAGGCCAATGGTTAATGTGGCAGCTGCTGAAAGAGTCTGTTCTTTCTGACAGACAATACTAATTTGGCTGAGAATCTATATTGTCTTCTGACTCCTATTTTTATTCTTCATGAATAGCATTTGTGCCTGATGTGAAAATTAAATGGAGGTATAAATATTTCTGCAGGAGCTGAGGGTTTGTGCTGGTATTTTACCAGCCCTGATTTGACAGCATAGAAATGGTGTGCTTTGTAAAGCAAAGCACATAAGCTTATTTTGCATGTTAACTTAATCCTAAAGGGCTCAGATGTTGCTCTTCTTCCCAGGTGTGCTGGGGTCTGCAGTCACGAAAAGTAACTGGGCAGCCTGTTGTCCTCTCCATTTGTTTTTGTAGGGAGAAGGGGGTGGAGCATCATTATTAAGGCAAAAACCTAAATACTAGAATTTCTGAGTTTTCACCCTGTTGGCACAGTAACCACTTGTAAAGTGGTTCCTTAGTAAAGTGGAAGTGATCCCTGTTTTAGAGAGCACTATCATCATTTTTGCTTTGGAAGCAAATAGATTTCCGTAAGCTTGAAGAATTTTCTTGGCTAAGGGGTTTTCCTAAGACAAAAGGTAAATCAATGCTAAACTAAAACAAACCCTCCTAAATATCCTTTTTTAAATAAAGGATGTGCTAGTGAGTGGAATGGAATGCCTAGCAAGGAGATTACAGATATCAGCACTATTGGAAATGCTCGGTGAATGTCTTTATAGAAGTCTGATATTGGACTCCCAGACCAGCTGCCTCAGTGAGCAGCCACTTTACAAACATCAAAAGGACCAGCTAATTTTATTGGATTTTATATGTTTTCAATAGAAAGACTCCACAGGGGATACATTGAGATGTGTCCAGCTTTAATATTTAAACACATTCAAGACTTCTAGAGGAAGAGAGAGGGAAAAAATAGGGCTGCTGCTTTGGCAGCTGTACTTGGCGTGTATGTGCCTCTGCCCCACCAGCAGCCAGCGTCCTCAGGGCAGCACAGATAAGGTGAGGGATGCACCTGCATGAAACACATTTTTGTAGATGCTGAGCTGCACAGGTGATCTTGACTTTAGATGTACAGGCTAGGGTGGGGTTTTGGGGGTTTTGTTTGGGTTTTTTTTTAAAGGAAGGTGCATCTCAGAAGGAAACTCAGGTATTTAACAGCAGGGACAAAAGTCAAGGCATATCTAATGCCTGGTATTTAGAACAAAGCTCTGTATGCACATTTGCATTTAAATAGCAGAAGCCATTGCAAATAGCCTGCACAAGTCTTTATTTTAGTGTTTTTGAGATCCATGGTACAACAAAATTTTAAAGCATCTTTTTGCTTAGTCTGGCTGCAAAATGCTGCTCACTGTTTCTTATTAAAATCAAAGCTCTGAAAGATGACCGATTAGAGCATCTCTGGGAAAAGTCTTAGGGGTGAAGTCTCTTCCTTAAATAAAAGGGGAAAATGTTAATTTTCCATCCCTGCAGCTTAACTGAAGGAGCCATGGTACTCCTTTTGTGTTTCAGGGCAGCAAAGGTGGGAAGGGAAGAGAGAGGATATTGTATGTCAGCCACTTTTGGGTTTCGATGGAGAGTTTGCCTTCTGTAAAGCATGAATAATTCAGCCACCTACTCCCCATAACCATTTCAATTACAATCTTCCTGTTACTATAAAGTGAGCTCTCAAAGGAATAAATAAAGTTGACAAAAATAATCTTCATTAGGATTGACACTGATTATGCCAGACTGAACTCCCTCACTCATGGGGCTCGTCCACCTTTAAATGTCATCATGAGATGACACCTGTCTGTCTCACTGTCAGTCTGAAAAGAGAATAAGCCTCTGTTCCTGGTGGCTTCTTTTCCTAGCAAAACCTATTCTAAGTCATAAAGCATAGAATGACAAGTCTTCAACCACCAAAAACTGAATGGTTTCTTGTTATTTGCTCTGTTTCATTGTGTCACCAGCAATGCTTTAGATTAATTAGCCCTGGTAATTTGCTAGCCAGCTACTTCTGCTGCATATCAAGGATAACTGGCCATGTGGCTCTGTGCTTGACAGGAGTGGTCTACTGGCACAGATCATCTCATTTTTGTTGTTGATTGTCCATCTTTCAGAATACCAGACTCTGAAT
The DNA here is from genome assembly GCA_013398125.1 of Aegotheles bennettii. Classification (NCBI taxonomy): domain Eukaryota; kingdom Metazoa; phylum Chordata; class Aves; order Caprimulgiformes; family Aegothelidae; genus Aegotheles; species Aegotheles bennettii. Next base: position 299,450 of record VZRW01025868.1, read on the forward strand.
ACCATAGGTGCTGTCATATTGAGTGAAATTAAAGGCCTAACTAGCCCTGAAGCCCCTGTCGTAAGCAGAAGAAAGTCTGAGAAAAGGAATCAGCCTGTTGAGGAACCAAATCATGGCTGGCATGTGTTACGTGGCTTATCTGAAACAGAGATGAGTATGATGTTCAGATTTTCTGAGCTAGCCAAAAACCTTCTTCCTTAGTCAGAAAATACTTTATCATTTCCTGATGACTTCCAGTTGTGTTATTAAATTTCCCCCACCAGGAAAAAATATTTTAAAATGTGATTTTTCACTGACACTGATTTTTTTTTCTATTTTTGCTGTGATTCATATTTCATTACATTACAATAAATTGATATGGTGCCCTCGCGCCTCTTTCTATTAGAGAGTGCGTCGGGTATTAACAGTTCATCTGCCACAGAGCAGCTTAACTGGCCTCCCCTTCCCAACAACACCAAAGTGAATGGTTATGGATACCCTGTGATACAAACTGACATACCCTTAGGGCAGCATATGCATTTATAATTTAATTCCCTCTGAGCTATTTCTTAGTATTAGAACAGTTTTCTGTGTTAGTAAGAAATCCTATTTCTGCTCCCAGATGGATAGTTCAGATAAAGTGCCTGCCTGCCTGTATGCCTTTTGTTCTGTGCACAGCAAGTCAGACAGGACACCCTCCTGCCACTGCACAGGCTCACTGCCTTGGACAAGATGCTGAGAGGCAAAGAAACACACCTCAGGGTTACCACGTTAGAGATGCTGCCAGGCACACTCCTGGCAGACAGTGCAGTCATGATGCAGTAAAAAAGATACACGTATACATGCCTGTATATTTATACATAGAATATTGCATTCGTTAGCTCATAGGAGACTTCAGACACATATGGTGTGGCTTTCTGCCATTATTCAGTCCCTTTTCCTGCCTGCCATTTCACTTGTTTGAAGCACTGAATGTGTACTACGATTCAGATGGGCCTATTCGGATACTTTATGTGTATAAATGAAAGAAAGAACCAGTTCCTCTGAGCTACCTCCAAATGTAAATTAAGCTGCACTTATTGAAGAACACGTTCAACAGCAGCTGGAGTACCTTGTTCATATTTTGCATGTATTAAAAAAAAGCCTTCCCCATTTTGCTCTAATACTCTGCTAGTCGAGGACTTTAAGCAAGAGCTACAAAGGATTAAAATGGTTTTACATCTCTCCCAGCTCCTCAAGCAGAAGTGCTATCCTGTAGCTGCACACATTGCTCAGAAAAGATACAGCAGCAGGTAACTGCAATTATTGGACAACAGCACACCACTGCATCCAGCAATCCCCTGGTTAACTCGCTTTTCAGAGGAGAGCATAAGTCCTCTGCAGAAAAAAACCCCTCCTATTTTAATAAACAAATAAATTTGACAATAGGATTATCAGAGCTTCCTGGGTTAGCATCACGCCTCTCTCAGAAGGGCACTAAGCATACCTTTGACATCTAATTAACACTATAAAAGAAACTAAAACATATTGGTATAGTACAAAGATTCTCTCTGCGCTAGTTGCATTGTCATGACTAAATAAAAAGGACTGATGTCTAGCTTTAAAAAAGGAGGAGGGAGAGGAGGTATGGTGAGAGAAAGGAATTACCCATTGATTTATTCTTTTACTTAACAACAAAGGGGAATGAGCAATTTAAGGTCAGCAGCATATTGCTCGGCTGGCCTCAGATCCTGCAAAATTACCTGCATTGTGTGTTGCAATAAATTGCATACTTTTGTCATCCCTGTTTGTTTGAAATATGTGTGAAATGAAGAGGGAAATAGCTAAGGCCAGCGCAAGGGACTGCACTGATCTGCCTAGAAGGTGAACGCAAGACAAAACAATCTCTTTTGTCTTGCCTGGTGGTATGAGTGCCCCTCTTACGCAGAAGCAGTCCCACTGCTCTCATAACTGCTTCCTTGCAGCGGTCCAGCAGCCCAGGTACCAGTGACATTCGCAGCCAGGTTGGTCAGGAGGGGTGTTGGCAATCCCAGCAAAGCTACCGCTCCCATTTTGCTCCCTCTGTGACCCACTGACTCACCCCACAGGGCTCAGTTTTGAATAGGCACAGAGTTTGCACGTTGTTGCTGTACAGATTCATCCTGCAGGCTGCTCAGTCATCACACCTGCAGATGCATTTATGCCAAGAGTCCCTAAAGAACTCACCCTATGCAAAAGGTATAAATCAAACACTGAGGTGTGGCTCAGCCACAGCAGTGCATTGCACAGTGAGCAGGTTACTGACAGTCCAAGTAAATTTCCAGACTAATGACTCTCTCATCAGTCCAGGAAAACAGGTCCTGTTGCTCCAGAAGGTCAAACTGGCCTTTATTTTCCTCCTGGCGATGCAAGTGCTGATTATAGTGCAGTATCCAAGACAGGTAATTCATGTCAAAAGGTGGAGAAAGTGGCTTTGCTTATTGATGTGTTGTCATCGCAACGTTCAGCCTTTCTGTTCATAGCTATTCATGTGAGTTACAGCAAACAATGCCCACTCCTGGCATTAACTTGCTCCCCAGGCAGCTATTACTCAAAATGCACAATGGCCTACGGGACAGCAAAAGATTTGCCATTGGACTATTGACCAGGGGCAGCCTTGTATTGCATCGTGTAATGAAGTAGCATCAAAAGATATTTTTCCAGAGAAAGTTACCAGGTTGGCAGCCCACAAGGATAAAACCTCCCACTTACGCACCGGTTAGGCTCCTTTTGTCATCACCCAGTGCTGCACTGACCCCAGGAATAAGAGAACACACTGGGGTATTGCCAACACCAAAGGCACTGGGGCAGAAACATTCAGTGGAGCATCTTGTCATAGACAAGAAAGGGACTATTTTACCATACCTCCATTTTGTTAGAGGATTGTCACTAAGAATAATGTAACAGTTTGCTAACATCTTTCTTCGAAACACGAGACAAACAGCATCCTGGTCACCTCTACACCAGCTGAAAGAAAGAATTGGTGGAGATTTGGTGTGTGTCACTGCAAATCCTGCAGTTCTGAAATGTTTCCTCAAATCCCAGCCCAGGAAAGCCTGAGATTAAGCCCCTGTCCAGTTTGATAAAAGTTATTCACTTGAGGCAATTAATTAGATCCTCAGTACAATCTCCATACTCTCTCGGAGTGACTTGATCGTGGTAGTTGTCTCAGGCTGTGGATTTCAATGAATCTGACACCAGATTTTAACCCATCTGACTGTTAACTCTGAGCTGAATGTGGAAGGCAAAAGTGAATTTCTTAGCACACATCTAAAGACTTGAGTTGCTGAGGTGAGCAGCTCCCCTGCCAGCAGAATTGGCAGCAAAGTGCTCTTGTGTGGTGCACAGGGGGTACCTGAAATGGGGAACCTCAGGGGAGCAGAGAGACCCACCAAGAGCCTGCAACTTTTAAAACAGTGGGGGAACTTCAATTTACCAGATGTCTGCTGGAAATCATAGAATCATAGAACATGCTGAGTTGGAAGGGACCCTCCAGGATCATTGAGTCCAACTTCTGTCACTGTGCAGGACACCCCAAGAGTCACCCCATGTGCCTGAGAGCATCAAATACAATACAGCAGAGAGGAAACAGTCCTGGAGGTTCCTGCAGTGCATGGAAGATAACTTCCCGACACAGCTGCTGAGGAAACCAAAGAGGGAAGGCGCTCCACTGGACCTGTTGCTTGCAAACAGAGAAGGATTTGTGGGTGATGTGATGGTTGGAGGCTGCCTTGAACACAGTGATCATGGAACGATAGAGTGTCTGATTCTTGGAGAAGTAAGGACAGGGGGTAGCAGAACTGCCACCTTGGACTTCCAGAGGGCAGACTTTGGCCTGTTTTGGAGCCTGGTTGACAGAGTCCCTTGGGAGGCAGTCCTGAAGTGCAAAGGAGTCTACAAAAGCTGGACATTCTTTGAGAAGGAAATCTTAAAAGTGCAGGAGCAGGCCAACCCCATGTGCTGAAAGATCAGCCAGTGGGGAACAAGAGCAGCTTGGCTGAACAGAGAGCTTTGGCTCGAATTCAGGAAGAAAAAGAGAGTTTATGCCCTTTGGAAGAAGGTGCAGGCAACTCAGGAGGACTACAAAGATGTCATTAGACTACACAGGGAGAAAATTAGAAGGGCCAAAGCCCAACTAGAACTTAATTTGGCTGCTGCTGAAAAAAACAGCAAAAAATGTTTCTATAAATACATTATCAAAAAAAGGAGGGCTGAGGAGAATATCCATACCTACACAGTGAGGCAAACATAGTGACAAAGGATGAGGAAAAGAATGAGATACTTAATGCCTTCTTTACCTCAGTCTTTAGTAATAAGACCAATTGTTCTCTGGGTACCCAGCCTAGTGGAGATCTGGCTGGCTCAGGAGCCTCTACCTCACCAGCAGGTACAATACTTGATGCAATGTCAAACAGCCACTGCAGGGACTCACCTGGAGCTTCTAGTTGCTTGAATCTTGCTTCTGGCATAGGCAAACTCCAAATGCAATGAGACCCAAGATCTCCAATCTTGCAACAGAAAAAGGGGCAGTCATCTTTCATGCCCATCAGCTGCATCTAGATCTGTACTTCCAACTGCTACTCTTGCCCTCAGTCAAGTGCAGGTTTTAATGATCTGTTGAACTTGCCCTTAATATGCAAATGCATGGAGCTGTCACCCAGCCCTCATCTTCCAGGGGAGCTTCCTCTAAAGAAGAACTCCCCAGGGTCACCTACAGGTTTGAAGGTCTGGAGGAAGCTCTTCTAGAGCTGCACAAAATATTTAGCACAGCCCCACACACCTAAAAATGCCACTTGTGTAACTGAGAGACCTCTGGAAGAGGCTTTTAATTTGTTGCAACAACACAGTTTTTCAAAGTTTCCAAGATTTTTGTGCATTTTAGAGTGGAAGGACATTTATTGCCATTTTTATGTGTAAGCCGCCTAAAGCTCTATATTACTGGGGGTATAAAGCAGATGAGCAAAAGGCCTTTAAACTAGTGTTGCTACATCTCTGATCTTGATTGATGTTGACACCAATTAGCAGAAAAGGAATCTTCCAGATAAAGGAAAAGAAGATTTTATTAAGCTCTAAATGCCAAGAGTCAGAATTCAATGCAAAATTCATTAGTGCTTATGGCAGGACTCCTACCAGCTATTGACAAGGGGTTAAAGGGAAATAAAAATTACATAAATAAGATCTTCAGGAGTTTTAAACCCTAGCTTGAACAGTAAGTACATTTGTGTGATTTTAGCTTGCTATTCTATACCCATATTTGCAAAGGCTGCTCTGTTACACTCACTAGTTTTAATCAGAGGCAGTTCCTCTTGAAATGAGTTATGTTCCTCTGAATGGAGAGCAAAGGCAAAAATGGAGGTCATATTTTTTTCATTCAGTTCTAAATCCATTTTTGTAAATACAACATTCAACAGGTAGAGGAAGAGGTCTTCACACAGTATAAATATAAATTTAAAATGTATAAATATATAAATGCATATATGTATATATACAGGATCAAAATCTGATTTGAAATTTCTGGCTCGTGTGCAGTGACACAAAAACAATGAGACTTGTCTTCACAGATTTTCACCCATAAACAATTGCTCAGAAAAATAAAGGAGCTTTGCAAGTTTCCTTACATTGTATCACCAATAAATCTGAGTTTAACAAAGCTCTGAAACAATATCTGACAGCTTTGTAAAACCAAAGATTAAATATGCTTTTTATGAACCAGAAATGAGATTGTGACAGGTAGGAGTCTGGAGAACTTTGAGCACGTGCTCTGTAAGAGAAGTGCCACAGCTGTCTTATTCTAATGTACAGCTCTTATGGAAACTGTTTTGGAGCAGGAACAAATATTTGGGGAAGCTGAGGCAGTTCTTTCCTATGGTTTGTGTTCTAAGCACTCAGAAATCTCACACATTCACATCTCTTCATGTTCACTAGATAGTGTTTTGCTTTCCAATGCGAAGCTCTTCATTTTTGTAAGGAAATCATTGGTCCCAGTTCCCAAAGACCAAGCACCTGCTTGCCCAGATTTTCATTCCTCTTTCCTTACAGGATGTCTGCTCTTTCAGTTCAAAGGACTGCACACACAGACGTTAATTTCTTACAATTCAATTTATCCAATGATAATGCAATTTCCACATGTCCTAAGACATGTTCTTCCACTGGCAAAGGGTCCTGATGACCATCAGTTTACATGTACTTGTCAGAAGCCCCAGGGCAAATGTTGACTCTGAATTTACCTTCCGATCTCATTTGCTGCATCGGATGTCATCAGGGTTTTTGACAGCTGCATCCTAGACTCATAGCTAGAAACCTATTGCCATTTCTTGGTTGCTGTGAAAGTTAGGGGTTTGGTTTATACATCTCTCACTTTCCAGGGCTAAGCACTGCAGTTCTCTGTTTCACTTTACCGGTGTAGTGCTATTATCCTGAAAAGACTTAATCCCAGATTTATTTCAAAAATTCAAGCATCCCATTGTCATCTTTACATTGTTTGTTCCTGCCCTCCAACCAACCATTCTGCCTTCTTAAATACATACCTGTTTGTGTCCCTGCTGCTTATGGCAGTGTTCATTTTCTTATTGATTTGAACAACTTGCCACAGAGCTAGAGCTTTGTCCTCTGATTGGGGCTAAGTGTTGTTTTTATTTTTTGAAAAATCCTTTAAGGTTGATTATTAAAAGAAAAAAAACAAACACTGCTCAGTCATTAAATCACATACTCTGAAAACTGTTGAGCCTGGAAACTCTGATTGGACACAGGAGAATAATTTTAAAAATGGAGTTGTGGGATTTCAAGAATGTTATGTAGACTTCTGTTCTTATCTGAAACTGTATTGCCTCAGTTTCTCCTCAATCCTTCTCAGCCATGTTATGCTCTCACAGTTTTTATGTGCTCTGTAAATGAAGATGGATGTCTGCTCACTGATGATGGTCATCTAACAGCTGTTTCTTGGATCTTGGTCATACTTCCTAATGTACCATTTTTATAATAGCAGATCTTTTTCAACTAAACATTTATATGTGGAGGGAAAGAGGATTCCTGTCCTGACTGTAAAACTCACCTAGCATAATCTTGGTACTAGAACTAGAGACACATGTCACCAACCTTCATCGGTCCTTCAGCAGCAAGTAACACACTGCAGGAAGCTGTTCCCTCCTGTGAGGGATCTCAGCAACAAAATACTGTGGAGCCTCTGACCAAGAGTTAGAGACTGTGACCACTGTCTCTACATGTACATAACAATCAAGAAAACATCTATCCAGAGAAATATTGCACATGGTTTCAACCTTTGCACCTCTAGAAGAATCTCTCCTCGTGTGTTCACAGAACTGTGGGGGAATGTTTGAGAAACCAGTAGATGAAATATATTTTTATTCTCTTCTTGATGAGGAAAAGATAGGAAAAACCTTGCTATGGAAGTAGAGCTTGTGAATGTGTCTCTTATAACTTTGCTGGAGAACTCCTTGGAGGACCAGAATGGGATATTTACAAATTTGAAATAATGGGGCATTAACTCACTCACACAATAGATATACTCTAAGTTGGTTAACAAACTAAGAAAGAATTCTTGGTTAAAAATCTATTTGCAGGGAGTCAGATCTATCTTAGTATTATGTCTAGATTCTGTTCTTCCTTTATTACAAACAAGACAGGACTTTATGGAATTTCAAATTTACAGTATGTCAACAAGAACATTTTAAAACTTTCTGATGCAGAGACAAAGTAAAATTTATGACTCTGCCCCTTTTATCACAGTGGAGTTACCTGTAAGCAGTCATGGAGAGAACAGAAAATGAAAAATTGAGTATTTTTCATAGATATTCATATATAACGGGACCCCAGCAGAAATGCTTACATTGCCATCCCTGTCAGAGTCTATGAATCAACAAATCCTGCTAAATGCCTAATATAACAACTAAAGATGTGCCTAGATGTGTAAGCTGTCAGTTATTTGTAAAAGGCCTCTTATCATGACCAGCACTGACAATAATATCTGCAGATGTCGAAGGGTCCTCAGCTGTCAAACGAGAAATCATCATCCAGCTCTGTGATAAGTGTAACTGCCAGGTGCTAAGTCTACAAGCAAAACATAAGGGGATAAACAACAGCTACCACCAGGACACCAAGGATGAACCTGACGAGAGAAAAGAACATGTGAGCAAAATAGTAGGGTTATTGTTAAGCCTGATCCTGCTGTCATTACAGCACCCATTGCTGATAGAACATCAGGAGTCTACTGAGAGATGTTGGCAGCATTTCTCCTACTTCTGTCTATAAATCATCAGACAGTATGGTCAGATTTGATTGTGGCAAAACATAAGTCACTGCTAGCAATCTTAACAGCTATTGATATTTTGACACCTCGCAATGGGTAGAAATGGTAGAAGTATTGGTGTGTGCATACTTTGACTCTAGTCCATGATCCAAATTGTCTTCAAGCACTAGTGGTATGGTTTAGAGGTGATGTAGGTAGGCACTTGGACTAGATAATCTTCAAGGTCTCTTCCAACCTTGATGATTCTATGATTCTATGACTGACAAAAATGAGCACAATAATCTGTATCAGGCCTTTGCCATCAACAGCATTGCTAGGCAGAAATAAGCATTGCAATATGTGCCGTGAATCTGCCTAATGCCCTCTAAAATCCACGGAAACCTTTAGTATCCACAGTATCCTGTGACAATGAGCTCCACAGTTTATCTGGAAATTGTCCAGATTCTTGGGTGTAGGAAATACAAACAGGATTTTCTTCACCCATAAAGCAACTTACTGAGGGAGAATATACTTTTTCCTGACAGAAATGGAAGCCACATTCTGTAGAACATATAGATGTAATTCACAACAGCAGAAAAACACCAACAATTAGTCAGAGCTCCTCTATTGACTGACCAAAAAAGTAGACTTCTGCTATCGGTGCAAACCAATCTTTTGAGTACCCAAAGTGTGTAAATTAGACCCAAAGTGGAAATTACACAGTAAGTGACAAGAATTTCAGAACATTGATCATTTTGAGTCAGTCATTTGAGGAATTAATTCTTTCAAGAATGACAAACTGATGGTCTTGACGACATCTGACAGCTGAGTAGATAAAATATCTTGGTTGAATGACAAATATCTGAATACTCCAGCAATTTATTGTGCATTGCTGTCAGTGTGTTAATGCATGTATGTCATGACACTCCAAAAATCAGAGAAAGATGCTTCAGATACAAAGAACAGTAGGCCTGTGTCCATATGCATCATCTTCACAAATGGCGTTAGCATCTGATCTTAATTAAATTAGTTATCACCATTTGCTAAATGGCTCCTAAATCCAGAGCAAGCTGGACTGTTCCCAGAAAGTCCCTGCTGTTTAAGTGCTTAACATCACTGAGCAGTTCCAAGAGAGCCTTGGGAGGGCATGGATAGAGATTCTGCCTGTAGATCCATCAGCAGCTGCTCATGACACTGGAAAAATCTGAGGTACATAATTATTTGTGATTATTAAATTACACAAGTTGATCGTCACCCCATAGGGATTGCACACTGAAAACTTTACATAAAACCATGGAAGAAGTAGAGGCAATGGTGCAGACAGCAATATGAACTATCAGAAAATGGTACTTGTACCAATATTTTTAGCATTTGTCAAAATAATCAACCAACCTGTGATCATAAAAAAATTTATTTACCACAGGTGAATTAGGCATTACAGTCCAAAATTAGGACTTCAGTTGTAAGGACTTCATGCAAAATCAAAGCCATGTTGACCTGAGCAACTTTCCTGAATAGCTGACTAGTACATCCAAAGCCAACTGTACATGAATTCAAATGAAACGTGTGCAAGTCTCTTCCACCTTTAGACTCAATAAGCCACTAAACAATTTTGCACATCCAAGACTGAGGGCGATTCACCCACAACCAGCTCCTGATCAGCCTGTGTACCTTACTAAATTGCACAGTTTTCTGAAGGCCAGAGAAACCAAAATGTAAAGTGGGTGCCTGTAAGAGCTCAGTTTCCAAATGGAGGTGAGGGGGAGATGAGACCAATGGCGACCAAATAATGCTGTGAATCGTTGAATTTGCACAATACCACTCAGTACCTGCATGTGTGCCCTTGATAGAAGAAAAGAGAAGAAAAGAGAAGAAAAGAGAAGAAAAGAGAAGAGAAGAAAAGAGAAGAGAAGAAAAGAGAAGAAAAGAGAAGAGAAGAAAAGAGAAGAGAAGAAAAGAAAAGAAAAGAAAAGAAAAGAAAAGAAAAGAAAAGAAAAGAAAAGAAAAGAAAAGAAAAGAAAAGAAAAGAAAAGAAAAGAAAAGAAAAGAAAAGAAAAGAAAAGAAAAGAAAAGAAAAGAAAAGAAAAGAAAAGAAAAGAAAAGAAAAGAAAAGAAAAGAAAAGAAAAGAAAAGAAAAGAAAAGAAAAGAAAAGAAAAGAAAAGAAAAGAAAAGAAAAGAAAAGAAAAGAAAAGAAAAGAAAAGAAAAGAAAAGAAAAGAAAAGAAAAGAAAAGAAAAGAAAAGAAAAGAAAAGAAAAGAAAAGAAAAGAAAAGAAAAGAAAAGAAAAGAAAAGAAAAGAAAAGAAAAGAAAAGAAAAGAAAAGAAAAGAAAAGAAAAGAAAAGAAAAGAAAAGAAAAGAAAAGAAAAGAAAAGAAAAGAAAAGAAAAGAAAAGAAAAGAAAAGAAAAGAAAAGAAAAGAAAAGAAAAGAAAAGAAAAGAAAAGAAAAGAAAAGAAAAGAAAAGAAAAGAAAAGAAAAGAAAAGAAAAGAAAAGAAAAGAAAAGAAAAGAAAAGAAAAGAAAAGAAAAGAAAAGAAAAGAAAAGAAAAGAAAAGAAAAGAAAAGAAAAGAAAAGAAAAGAAAAGAAAAGAAAAGAAAAGAAAAGAAAAGAAAAGATACCTTACGTAGTAACCTGAGAATGGATTGGATGACTTGGAAACCTTCCCACACATGAGTCAGCTGGAAGAAGAACATGCCAAAATGTATTTATTATAAAAACACAGAAATTTGTGAACATAGAGACTGGTTGAACAGTACAGCACAGCACATTGTGGTTTGTGGCATCATGAAAGAGTTGTAAAATACTAAGGGTTTAGCCTGAGCAACCCGCTGGTCCGTCTCTTATGTTCACTTTATGAAACTGTATCAGAAAACAAGAACATATAAGAGGAAAAAGGAAGCACGGAGATAGCTGTGTAGGATGGAAGGATAAACAGCTATTTTCTTCCCTTTCTGCAAATCAGAACAAAGGCAAAAGACTGAAAAGCCTTTTTCAAACCCTAAAGGTCCTTGACAGGAGAGAGAAAATAATGCCGTAATTGCCAAAAATGGCAAGGAGGGGAAAGAGGGCAGAATGTCATGGTTACAATTTTTTTCCAATTCATTCTCTCTCTCCAAGGTTCCTTCTGCCCTTTAAGAAATCTATACTTAAAAAAAATAATGGACTAGGCAATTTCTAAACCAGTAGCCTGGTATAATTCATTTTAATGCCACTCCAGTTGGCTGGGCAATACAATAGATCATCACATTGCGAGAAAACCCTTTGGCACAGACTATGTATCAGATTGAACTTCTAGATGTATAGTGTATTTATCATGACTGTGCTGTCACACAAGGTTATCATGCTGGTATGCAATATTTCTCCATCTCTCCCCTAGTGAATTTGGTTCTTTGAGCCAAAATGGAACTAATCAACATAAAAAAACTTTGCTGACTTTTCCATGACACACACAGGGAAGGTATCAGTAGGCAGTATGGTTTCACATCATCCTCAAGATTATTTTTCTTAATATGAGCCAGAGTTTAGTCTTGGAAAGATGTGCTGTATTATATTTGGTTTCAGCTACACAAGATATCCTTCACTGCTTTTTCTGTTTAGAATGAGCTCCATGAATAAACAGGATTTCTTTTTTCTTAAGGTTATTCCCCTCAGCATAGAAAAAGAAGAAAATTCTACACAGTTTTGGGCCACTTTTTTTCCAGATCTGGTGACAAAACATGTGGAACATTCCAGGCTTGGGGTCACTTATTGTTCCTCTACTAGGAAACCAAGCTGATAGGTCCAGGACATCACAGAATATGTGTCAAAGACCCTGGAATCAGAAAAAAATGTCACAACTAATTAAAACTTTGTTTTGGAAAACACTCAGTACTTGATATTTCCACTGCTTTTATGGGAAGTCAGTGCTCTGACAAATCAGGTCATTTATTGAAGCTCCTTACTGTGAGTTAAGGTCTCTGAACTCGGATCTGGCTGCTACTGTGAACTTTGATCTGGAAGGTTTAAAATATATGAGGGTAAGAGAAACAAAATCCACTGCTGCTCAAAGGTCTTTGTCAATACTGTTTATTTTTTCTGTTCTTGTTTTCTCTTCCAGCATACATGCATTTTGTCTATAAGTGACAAGTTTGACCAGACCAGTATTGATTAAACCAAATTCACAGACTCACTCAATATTTCAATGATTGAGGATTGCTGGAGGAAAAGAAATATTTATTTTTGTTTCACCTTTCGTTTCCAGCTAGGAGTGAAGCCAGCAGTGACAAAAATCTGCTGTGCAAAGGTCTTTCTATGCTATTTCCATCCAGAAAGCCTCGTGAATCCCCCAAGAAAACCTGTTCTCATGAGCATCCCACCTTATTCCACTGGGCTTCTGAGGTCTGAGGAACTGAGTTGAGGTCCCTTCGAGGTAAATTCTCTGCTGCCTATTTTCCTCCTTAACATTCACAGCACTGCAACTAAAGCTTCTTATCCATTACCATTCAGATGGTGTATCTATTTCCTGACAGCCCTTAACCCTTTTTATCATATGTCTAATTCCGTCCTTAAGGCCTTGTGTTGCTCCTTCCTGCCCATATTTATGTTCTTTATCATTTCCCCCTTGTTCTGTCCTCACACTTTGCTCAAGCTCATTTTTTCTTCTGGTTTGTCAGGGGTGTACTTGCTCAGACTCCCTCACTTGCTATCCCCTCGACAGACTTCTCCCTCCACTCTCTGCTAGAACCACAGCTGCAGTCCTGGAGCCCTGTCCCATAGGCCATTTTCCCCAAGGTATATTTGGGTAGATCTTCCCAGCACATCAGCCACAGAGCAATCACTGGTTCATGCTCCCATCTCCTAACAGCTGTGAAGTGATGTGTGCTTTTGAGAGGGAGTTGTTATTCCACAATAATATCCTGCTGGATCTCCAAGAAAGATTCTACTACTTAGAAGTAGTAAAAAAAAAGTAGGAAAGAGGCAGTGAGAAATTAAAGTTGTTTAGCTAGAACAACCCATGATTTTTTGCTATTACTGTGAAGTAACAGCATCAGTAGTAACAATACTATGCTGTTACTGCTTTTTAAGAAGAAAAGTGATGTTTGCAGCATGGAAGGAAAGGATACTGTGGCCACCAACATCTGATAAGTGTCTTTCCAGTGGTCTATAGCTCCCTCAATACTGTTGCTGCTGAGCAACAGGAAAATGACATAAAGATGGTCTGCCCTGGCATGGACTTATTGCAAGTGTTATCCCACAAATGCCTCATGGCAGCTGCCATGATGGGGAAGAGCAGGAGGCGGGGAATAAGAGTCAGAGGTGAGACTTGGCAGCACTTTCACCTGTACGTAGCAGGTGACAGGGCTCCTTCATGCTGAGCCAGCCTCCCAGATCAACCTCGAGTCCAGCAAAGGAGAAAGATGGCTTGATTTCACGTAGGTCTTATTCCTGGGACAAGGGCTTGAAGAATTCAAGGTTGGAAAGAGCAAAAACTTTGCATCAGGGGAGAGGTGAGAGAGAAACTGTTGTCCCAGGACAACTACTATATTCCACATCACTGCAAATTTCACTTTTAGTTCCGTGAGAGCAGACTTTGGCCAAAACCAAGCAAAGCCCTGTTTCTTGGGTTGCATTGCTAAATTCAGGATGAAAACCCTAACCAGATAAATCTTACTGGCATTAGAAAGGTGTTCCTAGGGCAGCATTTCTGAACTGGAGTTTCCTTAAATGAGCAGTGGTCCCTAAGATTTTCTGGCTCTTGACTATACCATAACCATGAAGCAAAGGACCAAGTAAACAGACTAAAGCTCTTTGAACAGATTTGGCTACTGCAGATCACCCTGCAGGGCGCAGCACTGAGTAAAAACTCAGGTCAGATGGTCACAGCAGGCAACGGAGATCCAGGGGTTCTTGCATTGGCACATTATCCTCAAACACCAGCATACAGCAATTGACTTTTCTGTACTTCACTCAACATGAGCATAGTTAGCATTTCTTGAAATAATAGATGGCACATTACCTGAGAAATGTTTTAAAGTTGTGAAAATGTCAAGTATCATAGCACGGTAGAACAAGATCCGCAGTCTGTATTGATAGATATGAAAATCAGGGCTTCTGCTGACTCACGTTTTCAGGGTAATTGCTAAAAGAGAAAATGATCTATTTGTCAAGTCAACTCATTAAACAAATTGAGACTTTGAACTACTTGATTTGGGTGCAAATTTAATCAAGGAGTGAAGGGGTGAATTGACACAGAACACACTTCCGATCTTCTGCCCTAGGGCCATTTTAGATATTACAGTAACACAATATTCTTATTGTTATTTTATAAGCTAGCTGAAAATCAGCATTACTGTGTATGCTTCTTTTCCACAGTGAACAAAGTGCTTATTCATATATCTGTAGTTAAGTTTAATTTTAAAAAGTAAACAGACTGTGAGGGGTTTAAATGTCTCTCACCTGTACTAATTCCAGCAGTAGAAGGACCAGGAATGGTGAAGACATGCTGATACAGTCACTCTGGGGATCAGTACCCGTATGCTGTTGAGGACTTTCACATAAGTAAGCAGAAGTGTAAAGTCCCAGGACATGTCTAGCTCCCTCCCATCTCACTGCTGGCATGGCTTATGCTCCTGCAGTGCCTAAAGTGGTCCTGGCTCCATAAGTGCTTCCCAGCAAACTTTCAACAGGGCTCTCAAGTTGAACCTTGAGCTTTCCCAAGGATTCATTTCAGTATTGTGAACAAAATCAATCCTACTCATTCCAATTAGGCAGCTAGTAAATAAATCTTGTGTCCTGTCATTGCAGGTTTTTCTGTCGTGTTACGGACTGCTTAGAAATTTTCTCAAAGCACCTGCAGTGCTCCACTTGTTTCTTTTTGACAGTTAAAATTTTTTACTTTTGTGTAACCACAGAGTGTTTGTTCAAGGCATACTTCTGTGCCGAGCAGAATCTGTGCTGTGTTTACAAAGTAAAAGCCAATACAAAGAGAGCTCACTGTAATGAACAGTGTTTGGAGTGAAAAGTCTAATGAGTATAGATGCTATCAAAGCTGTTCTCTTGCTCAGAAGTGAATGTTAATGCCAATTACTCATGTTTCTTGATTAAATTCTCTCCAAACATTAAGTACTGCAGAAAAAACTCCTCCATCACAAAATATGCACATCACAGTTGAGTCAGGAGCTGGTACCAAGAATACAGAGACAAAGTGTACTCTGTGTTGTGGTTCTTCAGGGAACACTGCCATGAAGGTGCCTTGGATGTGATTTATAATAGATGATTGTGTTGAGTATTCCACTGGGTCACACTCAAATAAGTGGACACCAGACTAAGATGTACTTCTAGGGCAAGGGAACTACTTGCATGAGTATGTGACTGAATGAGAACATTTCACATGGACAAACAGGAGGTTCCACTACAGATGTGTCAGTTCTCAAGATCTACAGCTGGGAGTCATATAAACCATGAGTCAGCTAATGATCTCCCATAGTTGGAGTTGGGGCTACTGCCTCAGTTTGTCTGGACCTGTGTTCACTACTCTAGTTGGGATATGTCTGCAGCAATTTTTTACATCAATATTTGAATACGATAGAAAAGGAGCAGGCACCCTGCTACCCTGCTGTATATCTGTATACTTGAGCTCTGAAATAAGGGGAAATGCACCAACCTGGAAGAAAAGTCAACATCAGGTTTCTTGTCAAAGGTGAAAAGGTTTATCGTCAAAGCTACAGGAATGTGTGTTTGTTTTCTATTCATCAAATCAGATTTTAAAAACAGAAGGGATGCTTAAATAGCCTAATTCCCAGCCATCTCCTCTGTCTCAGGCCACTGTACTTCTTACAGCTATCACTGCCTTGAGCCAGATGTTTCCTAGAGATGTAACACAGTGACACCCAAAACCAGCCCTGGCATACCGAGCTACACAGTGGATGTAGTATTTGGAACAGACAAGAAGTTTAGAGTTGAAATAAAACCAAAAGTGCCTGGTGGAAGAGGGCTGCTCTTCCTTTCCATCCTTGGATTCAGACTGGGCTGAAATCTTCTCTCCAAAGCCTTGAGGGCCTCATGAGCATCCAGGACCAACTGTATGTGCCTTTCAGCCAACATCTATCACAGCACTGCTCACCAGAACAGTTCACAGCTAAACAGATGTGTTTTAAAAAAGCTGGGGGGAGAGGAGTGACAGGAATGGGGAAGTGTCCTGCCCAGGGACAGGCAGCAAGCCATTAGCAGAGCTGGAAAAGGCCATGGATGTCCCAGTTCCAAAGACTGTGCTTTAAATATTTAATTATCCAGTGTTTATTCCATTTGTTATTGATAGATTACAGCATCTGGCATAAATAATGCTTTACACTTTGAAAATACCACTTAATAAATCTTCATGACAGGCGCGTGCGGTGGGTGGGTAACCAGTGCTATCCCCACTTTACCAAACTGGGATGCTTGTGCATCACAGCAGGTAGAGACAAAACTGCCGAAAGATGAGCCTGCAGCAGATGGGTTAAGGAGAGCCCAAAGGCCAACAAATGCCTGCAGAAATCTCTCCATGAACCTTGCAAATAGCAGAACATAGTGATTTAAATTTAAATCTGTGGCTACTTGAGGATAATTTGCAAGAAGTGAAAGAGTGACTCCGGCTGAGCAGACAATCCACCAGGAACAGTTCAGCTAAATGACCTCCAAGGGGAAGAGGTAACCAGCGAGGTGACTGGGCTGTGCTAAAGCTGGGGAGCAAAGTCCCAGCACACCAGGGATGCCTGGACACCGTGCCTGCCCAAGCCAAGCTTCTGACGAGCCCAATTGCTACTGACAGGACTACAATTCCCACACAAATTTAAGTTAGTGGGAGAAAAAGAAATAAAATGGAAGTAGTGGGGGACATATGAATCACATCTGCATGTCTTAATGTAGTTTAGTTTTGAAATTTAAGATTTAAACTAATGTATTGCTTGGCCAAAAGTTATTCTAGCTTCTCTAGGCAGGTAGTAATAGAAAGAAATGTGATCTTTTTGATTAAGCCAGAACATTTACTGCCACTGGGAAGTGTTGCACATAATGTACCATGGGGACATGGTGCTTTCTGCAATTTCTGCTACAACTGCAATATCTTACAGTAAACCTTCAAAAGTACAGTATATAGGGAGTCCCAAATCATCCTCATTAACCGCATTTATATAACAGAGCACCTATCTATTAAGGTATTAGAGGTGCTTCCAGTAAAATAAATTAAGATCAAGTCCCGATCCTGCTTCCAAACATCCAGTATAAATCTAGACAACTTGTCCTACTTCTGTAGCATTATTCCAGATTTAAATCTATTCAACAAGACTCTTAAATTTATGCCTTACTTGGGTACTTGAGTGTTTCTAACAGTGTCATCAGGGCTGCTCTTTAAATTCTCCAGTATCTTTGAAAATCTAAGCATGTGCCAGGGACTAAAAACTGACCACCAAGGCCTTAAACAACAGATTGACAGAAAGCTGAATCACAGAATTACAGAATCACAGAATTCTAGGGGTTGGAAGGGACCTCGAAAGATCATCTAGTCCAACCCCCCTGCCAGAGCAGGGGCACCTAGAGTACCTCACACAGGAACGCATCCAGGCGGGGTTTGAATGTCTCCAGGGAAGGAGACTCCACAACCTCTCTGGGCAGCCTGTTCCAGTGCTCTGTCACTCGCACAGTGAAAAAGTTTCTCCTTATATTCACATGGAACCTCCTATGCTCCAGTTTGCAACCATTGCCCCTTGTCCTATCATCGGTCATTACTGTAAAAAGCTTTGCTCCATCATCCTGACACTCACCCTGAAAGCTGATACAAAACCATTAACAAAAATCAAAAGGCACAAGAGCTTCAGGAGAAAAAAAAAAAAAAGAACTTACAATGTTTAGAAAAACAGTCAAATCCTGGAAAATGGAGAGCTGAAGCCTGTGAACATGCACCTTCATTTCAAATACTCCAGTGTTTAGTCCTGCCTCAGGATCCCGTTGTAGTGTTTGGCACAGAGAGAGGCTGGGTTTCTGTCTCCCAAAAAACTTACACCTGAGATTTCCATACTGAGGATTTACACTTATCTGTAGCTACTTAAACACCCTACAAACTCCACATCTGCCATCTACTATTAAAGAAAGTAAGGTGCAGGAAAGAGAAATAACTTACCTAAGGCCTTACCACACACTCAGACACTAGGAAATGAGACTTGGGCATCCCTCTATTCTGCCATAAATAGGGAGAAAACTAGAGATGTTTAGCAATAAGCTTTTGGGGTTTTTCTTGCTGTTCAGGCTCATGCAGGAAATGGAAATTTCCTGTTCCTGTCGACCTGAAATGCCTCCAAGGTCACAACTGCTCAGCTGGAAGGCAGTAAATACCACAGCCATATCTTTTTAATGCTCACTAGAAAGAGATAAACTCAGCCTAACCCTTTAAGTTTACTTTGGTATCATCTTTATGGTCCAGGTAAGTCCCAGCTCAGCCAACACAGGCTGCTTAAGTGATATTGTAATACGAATAATAAATCTTAACTTGAGACCAAGTGCTAAGATATTGAATGCTGACAAACTGTGCTGTAAAAAGTGACTTCGGAAATCTGCACAAGCACAGGGGATAGACCTGCCTGGCTGTGGGCATCTTAAGTTGCCCAAGAGGACACATGGATACTTGCCTTGCTGTCTGCAGGAAGGTCTTTGCTCACCTTGTCCTGCACCACACTTTGGGCCAACATACCTGATGTACACATTAATTTCTTCCCTGAATAACCATCCCCCTAATTAAGCTGAATGCTACTTAATTTCAGCCAGCCTGTGATCACTGCATTCATTATTCAGAGTTCTCCAGGTCTGAGGGAACTGAAGGGAAACGAAAACAAAGCTCCTCACAGGATTTAACACCCACCCCACTAATCTGCCAAGACTCAACTTGAGGTGCAGCGCAGCCCCCATCCATCATTCTTTGTCACATGCAAATAGCTGTGGGAAGAGATGGTGGCCAGTCATCCACCAGGAGGACAAGGGGCTCTTCCTTTAGAGTGACCAGAGCCAAGGGACACGGGGACAATGCTTGAACGGGACCAGGGGAAGAAGAAATAGGCACAGTCCTTCCAGGTGGTTGGTGTCGATTCTCCTACCTCCTTTTCCAAAGCACAGCAGATGCTGCCTGTGGAGCAGCTGCCAGCCCCCAGCTGTTGTGCCATTGAGCTCCAGCATGCCTGTGGTGCTTGTACAGTGGAGCACGAGGCTCGGCTTCCTGGCTCCCAGCTGCCCTGTGGCTTGGAGAATTGGAAGGAAATATATTCTCTCTCCCACATGCTTGTGCACTAGTCACAAGCCAGAGCAGCATCCAAGCCTTTGTGTTGGTATCATCCCACCCCCTAGGGAAGGACAGGATCTGGTTGAGGCTCACAGGAAAATGACCACCCAGCCATCTGGCTAGGCTACACACAAAGAGCCCTGCCTCGGTGCTGGATTAGAGTGGGTGTCTCGACAGGGCTCCATCTGTATCTTCTTTTTCTTTAGAGGCTGCTGAAAAAAATACCAATAGATCAGTGCAAGAATAGAAGGTGGAAGCAGGCAAACATAACCACATACTGGATCAAGAGAGAACAGGAGCAGAGAAGACAAGTGTGCTGCTGGACACTTTTCAGAGACAGCTCCAATTTGATGCAAAACCGTTTAGAAATTTGGGTTGAATACAGAGAGTCAGAACAAGCCAAAATCTGAGCTAAAGTATCACTGGAGCAGTGAGACTTTATTTCAGATTTCCCAGGTGTTTTGACTCTTCCTCACTGGACCTTGAAAAATAAATAGAAGCTGCTACGGGAACACTTGTGCTCTGTCCCTGCTGGTCTCCCTACCTCAGTCAAACCAGGGCTCCACGTCTGCATTTTCCTGCTCCCAGAGGACTCCCTCACACCCAACTACAGGCTCCTCTGAGTGCAGCTCTCTACATCTCAGCTCTCCACAGCAATATTTGCTGGAAGAAAGCCAGGAGGATAACTTTCACATGGTGGTGAGGCCACTTACCAAAGGTACTTCCATCATTTCCTCCATAACCCACACTTTGGGCTGGTTTTAAATTTCTCTGATCAAACAGAGAAGAGATCTGAAGGCAGCTGTCTCAGATCACCTCAAGCTTGGTCTGTTTTTACCTCCTTGCTTTTATGGATCCAGGTTTCTTTTATTTATTTATTTATTTATTTATTTAAGAAAAAAGGTGTCCAAGCAAATTTATCTGTTTCAGGTTGAACAAAACACCTATTTAAATATAAATGAAATTTTTTGAACCTAAAGGAAAAAAGAAACCAGTTTATTTTAGGTTGAGCCCTCAAAAAAATGACACTGCCCTAATGAGATCAATGTAAACACTGTAAAGATTTTTCACCACCAAGCACTGTAATCAGACAGTAAAGTTTCTGCTTGTACAGATATGACTTCCCCCATGCCTTCCCAAACTTTTTTCAATCATTTATTTCTCTCCATGGGCATCCATAAGGGAGGCTTTTTTGAGCAACCACAAGCATTATTCACTGAAAATATCTTTAATAAATGTGACTGTATTCAAAAATGACATTCACATGCATGCATGCACACTATTATTGTCTTTAAAATAATTTACTAAATAGTTCTGGAAAAAAATGCTATTGAGTTGTTTGATACTGTTCTCAGTCTGTGATTGAGTTGCTGGGACCTCTTTTTTCATACAGAGAAGTAACAAATATTACAAACCCCCAGACCCAAGTATCACTGTTCAGTCAATTATTCACATGGATTAAGTGGAGGTCTGGTTTTCATGAATAACTGCCAATAGTTTGTATGTTTGTGAACCACATAACAAGATCCCATAAATAATATTAAGTAGAATTTAGCCTTCAGAGTCTGAAATTCAAACTTAGGCTTTCCAATAGTGTCACTCTCTCCTCCGGAGCCTGGCTTTGCTGGCTGACTGGTAATGCAGCACAGGAGATAGGATATCAGCGGTGGGATTGTCAGGCATATTGTTTCCATTATTCACACATGTAAAAATCTACATTCCTTTTTATGAGATCTGTACAACTTAACATTATGACTATAATTGTCTTAAAAAATAATATTGCAAAATGATGGCAGATCTAAGCAAAGCTGTAGTTTGCAAAGATGAAGAAATTTTTAGCGGGTCTCAGGTATTATAATAGCAGGAGCTTGATATTGCAGCCATAGCATGTTGCAAAGATGGTATAAACAGATGAGCAACTTAAAGCAGTAAGAGGAATTCACACAATAATGTGTGCTTACACAGTGGGAAAGAAACTGATACAAAAGAGAGCACAGCTCTCAGCACAGATAGATAAGCTCGGAGAGATACCAAAGCCAGCCAGGCATAGTAATGTGGGGAAAACCAACAGCAAATGCAAAGAAACAGAGTCCTTCAGGCTACGAGATAAACTGTGAAAAAACATGCTGAGTTCCCATTTCAGAAGTACATAAGCTGCATAGTCTCTGTCCTTTGCAAAAGTAAGAGCAGCAGCTGGCCAGGTTTGTGGAGGTGCAGAGGACTACAGGAAAGGACTGAAATAGTGCATGGCGCAGTGATGGAAGCACCTGCGTCCCCAAGGAAATGATGCACCAATACTAATCATATGCTACATCAGTGACAAATGCTCTTTCCCCCTTCCAGCACCAAAGAATCAAATTTGCAGAAAAATTAGATTTAGCTTTTTAACCCTTAAGTTCCAGAACTGGAAACAACAGGGGTTTCACAGAATGAAACACTCTCAAATGCCTCAGTGGGTAAAGAACAAGATTTAGCAGGGGCACCAGATGAGCAGAACTGGGGAAAACTATCTGCCCTATAGCTGACATGAGTCAGTTATCTCCCCTTTCTTAGTCTTTGTGTTTGCCAAGGGCTCACACCTCACAGTCCTACTGGGAAGAGATAAACAGTGTGAGGAGGAGGCACATGATGTTTTCTTTACTATGGAGCATCAGAAGATGCTTTTTCCCCCAGCTGTTCAAGGACTTCTGCACAGGCACTGTGCTTTACGCACAAAACATCTGGAGTAAGTATGTGATCAGGCTCCCCTGAGTTTCCCCACAAATTATTCTCCTTCATCAACATCCAAGGAGAAAATAACAGAAAGCAAATATTCAGCTGCAAAATTCAAACAACAAAATTAATGTATTTTTTCTAAGCTGGTTACTAAGGACAGGAATGTGTTATAAGCTGGTCCCCATTTCATCCATGGCCCTCTGGGTCTCCTGTCATGAGGGCAGAGCCTCCAGGAGGAAGGCTGATGCACGGTTGCACAGAGAGGCTGTCTGGCTGCTGCGGGAGGATGAGCTCTCATCCTTTTAGAGTAATGACAGAAGAGACAACAATGTGTAACAGAAATATGCAGCACCCATCACAGCAGGAAGGCAGCGAGGCCAGATCGATCCATGAGCAGCAGCGCCCAGAAGCACCGGAGATGTTTGATCCCTTGGGCCACCCCTGCTCATGTGCAACCACCTCTGCATCAAGGACATCCAGCGCTGGGATGAGCAGCCCAGTGAACCCAACCAGACACCCACCACCTCTCCCCCAGCCGTGAAACGCAGCCCGCAGGCACCCGCTGCAGAGCTGCTGTCTGTGAACAACACTGCTCTGCCGAGGCCGTCTGCAGCCCCGCAGGGGACTTCACAGCCTTCAGTGCTGTGTCACATGTACTGAATCAAATTGGTACCATGGGAAAATTGTTTCAAAGATGCCTAAAGTGCAGCTTGTCTGTTAGATTGCAAATTCTTTAGGGAAAAAAAATAATAATCATGCTCTTTAAGGGCTTGGAAAGCATCTTGTGGGTGGCAGGTGCTCCTGTGAATAAATGACAGGCTCCATCAGACCGAGTGACTTGCAGGTTCCTCCTGCTGGGTGGCAACTGAGGTAATGATGTTGAGCTAGAGGCCTGTGTACCCTATCACCCATCCCCAGAGCCAGCTGCTCCCCACACCTGCAAAATCTGGGCAGAAAACAGTGCCCTTACAAATTGCATCTCTGACTGGGATGGGATGACTCCTGCCTCTGCTGCCCTAAAGGGAACTATACCTGCCAGGAGCTGAGTCCTGGAATCAAGCAGGATTTCCAGTGCTGTGCAACGGCCTTTTTTCCCCCAAAAAAAGTTAAACTTTGCAAAGTTTGAAAACAACTCTGGGAGAAGATGGCAACAGCTGAAGGAGTTTGGCTAGAAATCGCATTACCTCTTGATCCATCACTGCTGTGTAGCTGCTCTGTGTGCAGACTCCTGGCTTGTTTGAAGGTGGTTGGGATGGCTTCAGGCTTTTGGCTTTTTTATGCAAGCAGATTTTCATGCTTTGATATCTTCTCTGACATGACTTTTGATCCAGTGGAGGTGATGCTGACACTTTTTTTCACTGGGAATATTTTATTTGTGTACAGTGCTGCTAGAGCGTGGCAGTTGCCCGAGTTATTTTGAGGGAGCTCTTTCACAAAGATACAGCCTAATAAATGTGATGAAAAGTAAGAGCTCTGCTAACTGCAGTCAGGATGCCTGTCCTGGTCCAGACCAACTTTATCATGGGTCAGCAGCACGTGAGGACTATCAGATGTGATCCAGAAAAGCCAGGAGAGGAGGGGCAGCACAGCATAGACTGGCCTGGGGATCTGTGCAGTGTGAAGGGCACTTTGGAAGAGTCATATTATTCCCCCCCAAAAAAGGAATGATGTTTCAAGCTGGCAAACTGGCAAGTTTTGGGAAAATTGAAGAAACCCTCGTGGAAAGTCTGAATTTTGCTATCCCTGCCAGGGTAAAGCAGCACAGGGAATGAGGTTCACCAGCCAAGGAAAGCTATGTGCCTCAGGGAACCCTCTGCTGAAGGACTTTTAGCTAATTGAGAAAGCCAAACATCCATATTCCTGTTAAAAAAGAGGCTGCACTACCTTCATCAAGCATTTTAGCTACAAAGGGAATTGTTCATTAAGGCAGAAGAAGGAATTAAAGGACGTACTATTTAATGGGCCAGATTGATGTGCACACTGATGAGATATACTTCAAATTGACTAAATGTCTGTTTTGGCTGAAATAGTCTTTTTTTTTTCCCTTGGCCAATGTTATCTGTGATTTTTGTTGTTTGTAAGCCATGTCCTTTGCTGTGACCCCAGCCAGAACTGACACAGCCAAATTTAAGGTGTGTGTAAAAAAAAAAAAACAAACAAAAAAGGAAGAAAAAAAAAAAGACAATATCACTATATGCCCTAATTTATACCATTCTAAGGCCCGTAGAAGCAAATGAATTTTGTGCTAATGTAATTCTCATCCCACCTAAAATAAATCCCAGCCTGATTGCAGCCTGCCTGCATCGAGTATAAGGACTCACTAGGGCACGATGCAAATTATACCAACCACTTACCAACACAGCTGACCTCTGTGCTAACTGAAGGAGAGAAATGGGACTGCACACCAGCATTTTCACTTTCCTTTCCTAAATTGGTGAGGTGGACTTTTTGGGGGGCTTTTTGGGGGTTTGTTTTTTGTGTGTGCGTGTGTAATGGCATGGAAGCACAGTAGCTTGGAGCTGGCAGGCATTACAAAGAACTAAGCTAATCTGGATTTATACAACTTTTCCATTTGATGTAGTTACCCAAGTGCAAGCCTCTGTAATGGGACTTCCACCAGAAAGAGTCTTGTATGGATTTACCTTAGGAAGTAAAACTATCCAACCAAACTAAATCATTTCAGTGCAGAGCAGTTGTGAGAGCTTGTTTACGTGAAGCTGCTCGGAAAAGTTGATCTGAATTTTTAAGTGGATTAGTTAAACTGCATTAATTAAAGCCCTTTGTGGGAACTGTCAGAATTAAAGTGGCTTTGATTTGATTTGATTTACTTCTTTTCCAAGGCTAAGTCATATTAAGGCCACTTTAATTGTGAAACAGGAGGATTAATGCAATTTAGCTAATTCACTTTACACTCCTGCCTTTAGTTAATTTATATCAACTTTCCTGATTGTTCCTATATAGACATGATCAAGGAAAAGTGAAGACCACCCAAATAGAAACACCAAAGAGTAAGTTCAAGAAAAATCCAGATGTTTCAATAGCACGTCCAGGACGTTACTATCTTAGTCACCAACAAGCTTTGGGAATTGCAGGTAACAATGTCAGGGTCCAAGGAGATCCACAGGTCCTCAGTGCTGGGCTACAGAAACTCATCAGAGACAGGATGGCCAGACTGGCACAAAAACTTTACTCCAGCCTAAAATAAAAGATGACAAGTTAAGAAAATGCATCTCAGAAAAAACAAGGGTTTGAGCCATGGGCTGTGGAGAAGGATGAAGAGAGCTGCCGATATATATGAAAGAAGAAGGAAATTTTATTTAAAGGTCTGGTGACAATTTTTGCATACTTTCTCCCTCTTGAGTCAGAAGGCACAAACAATATTGGTAAAATGCTATTGGAGATCTGGTTGTCCTTGCCCTGGAAGCATCATACAGAGCATGATCAGGTGCTGGTACAAGGCAATAGCCATGCAGCAGCCTGAAGCTCAGAAATTTGGGAAGTGGAGGCATACAGGTGACTTTGCATGGCATCAGCCCCAGCTCTGCAGGGCCAGCACTGAGCCAGGAGCCGATCTGCCAGCCTATGCCAAAATGTTGCCTATGAATTCTAGAATTCAGTATGAATCTTTGAAAACTGTCTGCCCTTACAGGTGCAAATTGCTTTCATAAGACCTTCAATGCCTACAAAAATCTACCCCCTTTTTGCATCATCTGTTTGAAGCTCCCAGACCTTATGCAGCAGCGCTGCAGCCAGCCAGCATTACCGTGAGCAGGGTTTGCAATGGCAGGGCGAGTCTGTGCCAGATGAATGATCGGAGCAGGGAACTGCCACATGGAATGAGAGGGAGTACAAGCCAGGCTTCTTGTGCTGCCGAGATCCATTTTAGTATTGAATCATACTCCAAATGGCAGCCTAAGAGAGAGCAGAGGTGGTGATTAGTAGGACTGTGTCTATTTGGAGCTGGCTGTATGCATGAGTGAGCACGAACAGACTGATTATGAGTGGGTGTAACTCCTCTCCAAGGGACTGAGCGGGCAGAGCTGAGGTGGCAATGATTAGCTGCCACGTAAGGTAAGTTATTGTCTCCTGTGATGCTAAAGATACACTGCACTTAATAGTTCAGTGGCTAAATGCATTCAAATGGGTAATATTGCCGCAGCGGAAACATTCATTCACGTAATTAGTTTACCTTCCTAGTTTAAGCCAAATGGAAAATCCCCCTGTAAAGCACTCTTAAGCTGGCTGTCGAGCCAGTGTTGATCAGCACAGTCCTTTTGACTTTGCAAAGTTGCCTGGCTTTCCCCAGGAGGACGTGAGGACCTTTAATCCCCTCCCTTATCACAATGCCTTATCACAGCCGTTATAGGGATGCTCTGGAATCTTCTCTGGATAATCTGACCCCCAGATTTGTAACAGCCGCTGCTGAAATCAATGGAAAACTGAGCTGTGGTGTAACAGGGTTGTTACCTGTCAGTGATCTTAATTCCAGGTGTGTGACAGGGAGGACAGGAGATGACTCATCCCTTATCAGAAATCCTACATGTCACAGATTTGCAGTTACACCTTTTTTCCAGAGAAACCTCAGCTACTTGCCTGTAATAAATGATCTTCAGGTGACTTCCCCTCCCTTCTCTGGGAGTCATGAATATTTGACTTAGCAAATTAATCTTTTCACTCCCTTCATAGGAAGACAGATACCTTTATATATGGAGTGCATGAGACAGAGAATAAAAAAAAAATAGACTACAAAGGAAAGCATCTGATTTTCAAGTAATTGTTCATCAGAGGGATTGGGCCAGACACGCAACTGCATCAGAGCAACACTATTTAAATTAGCAATTGTACAGCTCCACCTTTGTCTCTCTCACTGGTCCTATCTTGCAGGCAACAACATTCAGAGCCTAGACCTGGGTCTAAAATCAGCACTGACTGAAGGAATTTCAGCATAATGGATCCTGCCATCATCCTCCAGAGGTGTTTAGGAGGGAAGTTGGGGAGTTTGGACTTTTTATCCCAATGAAGCTGAAGAATTCAAACTGAATTTCTCTCCCTTCATAAAGTGCCAGAAATGTCAGGGCTGGGAAGGAGAGAATCCTCTGAGGTCCTTAACATCAGCATAACTGCATTATCAAATTTTGCATAATTTACCGTTTCGCAAAGGTGGTGCCCAGCACGGCATGCTGCCTTCTAGGGACTCTTTCACAGGCACAGAGTTTGCATTTGGATTAGCACTCTTAATGCACAGCCACATGGCTTCAGTGGGAGAGACCCTGATATGAGTGTTTGGTGCTAATATCATGCTCCATCACCTACATGGCAAGGAAATACAACAGCAGTCAAGGGTGGTACCAGCATTTTGCTTTTGCTGTCTTATTCTATTTGTTCTTTTGTCTGAGTCTTTTTAAGCCTTCAGCAGCAGGGCTGGGTTCTGGAAAGGGCTGGTTGGATGCTCACAGTCCTCCCTGTGAGGTATTGCATCCTGTGAGTAGCTCACTAAGTACAGGCTGTACTTAAATTTCCACACATCACTTACAGTCATCACCAGAAGGCTAATTCTGCTGCGGCCCACAGCAGGGTATCAGGGGCTCGAGCCCTGTCCGTCTACTTGCTTGTGTTTGCTTCTGCATTCTTTGCTTTTGACCTATCAGATGTGTTATTGAGTCCTGCAATTATTTTTCCATTCATCATCTTCTTTTGTGACTCATTTAGCAAACAAATACCTCTTGACCTCCTGTGTGTTGACATGCACCATCCAGCTCAGTGTGGGGCCAAGTGTGAGTCTGCTGCCTTTGGAAACCCATGAGCCGGGAGCAGGGAACAGTTATCCCCTGGACATTTTGTTCCAGTTCCACTCCAGTGCTTGCTCATGTAAGAAAGTAATTTTTTTGGTCTGGATTCATACAAGAAGAACAAAACAACTGCCCATTTCCTTTCTTCAGGCAGAATTCCTAAAGGATATAGGAAGAGGATCAGTGGCAAGCCTGGGAGCTTCCTGGCTGGGAATGCAGCAGGTGATCAGAGCATCAGTTGAATAAGCACATTGGTACAGTGGGGTGGCTGCTGTGCCCCAGAGCAGACCACAGCTGCTGAGTGCCACAGCCTACCTGCTCACTGAAGCCCTCCCTTCAAAGAACTGCATCGCAACTGGGGCCAACCCCCGCACTGCAAACCCCACAGGCCTTCCCCCAAAAGGGTCTCACCAGTGTGTTACTGTTTCTCTGCATTTTCTATGAAAGTATGAGAAAACTGATGTAATGAGGGATTTGTACAAACAGGGATGTACTGCGTGCTCCAAATGTCCGGGATGAAATGGCACACCCAAAGCTTCCATACTGAGCTGCCAGGGTGTCCTCAAAAGCATATCTCATCTCCACTGGCTACTTGTGATTGCAAGGTGGCTATTTTAATCACAAAGAAGCCAACCTGTCTTTTTTTTCCAGTATTTTTAGTGCAGAACAGCACTGTTCTGTTACCCTTCTGCAGCTGAAGGGGAATGTGTTGGGGGAGGTGGGGTGATGGAGCTTCTGTAATGCTCTTTTGCCATTCCCTTTTGCTTCGTGCTCTTTGTTTAGTGGAACAGCAGGGCAGGGACTCTGGTCTTATGTGAGAAAAAGCAGTTTTGCTATCAGCCGCTACCCAAAAGGAGAACTGGAACGAGGGTGAAAGATTGGACTGTTTCCAAAAATTGAAAAGGGACATGTGCCAAGAGCCATCATAAAATGAGTCCTTGCAGTCAGAGGTGGTCTGTCTGGAGGAGCCTGGCAATGGGGACTCTTTTCCTAAGATACTGAGGCTCATGCAACACTTACGCAAAACGAAAGGTCCCGAAAGGGTTCCTCAAAATGACAGCACAAACTAGAAGAACCAGCCAAAGGGTTCATGAATTTCAAATTTCATTTTGAGATGTTTCACACAGAGGTGGTGGGTGGTGCAGAACTCCCTTTGTCCATGGCTATGGAGAGCTTCCAGCTGCCTGTAGGACCATGACAGGGTACAGAGACAGTGGATGGTGTGGAGCTCACTTTGTTCACAGTTACAGGGAGCTTCCAGCAGCCTGTAGGACCATAGATAGGTACAGGGTACAGACTGGGATTGTGTGTTTCCTTATCTTTAGGTCAATGTCCCTGTAGAAAGTTGCAACACTCTCTAGCTGAGTGGTAGAGGAAGGACAGGTGCATGCCATGATCCAGTCATGTCCCTATCTAGGGACCTCAGCAAAGGTTAGAAAAGAATTAAAAAGAGCAAGTCCTACCCACTGCCCAATTTTAAAGATTTGTGTGGTACTTGCTGCTGAGATTTGTGGGTTTAAAGTCTAAATCCTGGAAGAAAAATACTTGTCAAGTTGACTGAAGACGGTATTTCACACCTTTGGAATTAAAGACGTGTCCAGTGTCAAAACCTGCATGCAGAAGGCTCACAATCCAGAAGTGTGAGGATGGTTCAGTGTCAACTGCAATATTCACATCTTTCTTTCCCTGAAAACAACCCAAAGACTTTGCCAGGGACTGTCTTGTGCTACACACTTCAGTTGGACACTAGAAGTAAGTACATGAATTTGCTCCCATCTGCTTGGTTGGTTGCAGGCTATTACATACAGTGTCTTTAATGGACAGGATGAGAGGCAATGGGCACAAGATGAAACACAGGAGGGTCCCTCTGAACTTCAGGAAACACTGTTTTACTGTGAGGCTGACTGAATGCTGGCATAGCTTGCCCAGGGAGATTGTGGAGTCTCCATCCCTGGAGACAGTCAGAAGCCATCTGAACATGGTACTGGGTAACTGGATTTAGGTGACCTTGCTTGAGCAGAGGAGTTGGACCAGATGACCTCCAAGAGGTCCCATCCAACCTCAATCATTCTGTGATTCAGTCACATGTGATTCAGTCACAAATCAGCTGACACACAGTAACTGGTTAATCCCCATTAGCCTTCATTCAGGTTTGGCCCAAAAGACAGCCACTCCAGTACTGACTGGTACAGTTTGCACGATGCCACAGACAGTGGGCTCACGATGAGCACTCAGGGACCACATCCTCTGTGTGCAAACTCTCACCTTCCTTTTCAGACCACCAAAATGGCAGATAATTTACAATTATAAAATTATAATTTTCCAGGCAGGGGACCTGTGAGTTGTGCAGTCTTCAGCTGGGAGATATTAAGATCTCAAAAGACTCACTAGTCCTATATATTTTGGACTTAAACCAAGAAAGTTGTCTAAGGCAGCTCATCTGCTGCCTTCAGTAGCCATATTGCCCTTGAGGAAAGCAGGTGTTCTCCAGACATCAGTAAAGCTTCTGGGATGAGAACCAGACTGAGTAGCTCTCGAACAGTTCATTATCCATTTCTGTGCCTGTGTGTGAAAGAAGGTGCTGAAATGTGGTAATCCTCTTGCATTTTGCACCTTCTTTGCTTTCAGTCTTTGCAGAGAGAAGTGGTTACATGAGGTGTGAAGCAGACTCAAGCCTGCAGTGTTTCCAGCTGGAACAAGCACACAGGCACCTGAGAGACCTCATGAGAGCTCCAGCCTGCATTTGCAGACACTAGTTCATACACTTCAGCTAAGCTCCAGGTAAGCACGTGGACTTCGTGATGCTCTTCTGAATCCAGTGCAAGTTCTGAACCATTTAGAGCTTTTGTTCACTCATCATTTCTCATTTCCTCCTTTTACCCAGAAATCTTAATCTCTTTGTGAAGATACTGGTTAAACTCTCTTAGCAACCAAACATATACAATGTAAGAGAAGGAGTAAGTGCACCTTGGCCAGGTTTACATGCTGCAGGAGATGCTGCAGTTTAGAGATGACAGAGCAAGTCAATAGTAAATAAATCTTGGCTGCATGTTTTTTTTTCACCTGTTTCATCTATAATTAATTATTTAGAAATCTGGCACAGCTGGAACTTGAGTAAGGGGCTCTTTGACTCCTTATTTAGTGGCTCCATCATGAAATGTAGTGATAAGTCAGAAAAGTAAGTGCATAAAAACGGCACCCAGGTGCTGTCAATACATGTTCTGTGTGGGTCTCCTGAGGCATATGTGCTGAGTTTAAGGACCATTTGGGTTTTTCTCTTTCCTGTAGCTAGGGATGTGCTAGCCACGTTGCACTCTGCTCTCCTGCCTCTCCCACAGTATTGCCATTTAATGTCTGATTCCAGAAGCTTTGCAGTTGGCAATGTTTTATAAGCAGAAAGAACACAGCTTGATTCGCAGGTAACAGGCTGAGCTAGCTGTGCTGGCAGTCAGAGAAAAAAACATGGTATTGACTTGAAGACTGAGTGAATTTGGAATAGAAATTGCGGAGGAGGAATAAATGTGGCATACCAGGATGTCACTTTTACACTTTCCAGATGATAACTGCACTTTAAAGTGGAGAATCTCTGACAGTGACGTCCTCTTTTAAACATCCAACATCTATGCCCGTACTTGGTCCTTCTTCAAGCCCCCTGCTTTTCCAGCTCTGTCTGACTCACCTTGGGTATTCTTCACAAAGTGCACTGACACAGGCTCTCTTTATGAGAGTTACTCAAGTTTGTTTCCAAGTTAGAACTATAATTTTATGAGGAGGTGGGTGGGTAAAGAGAGAAGATGTTTGCACTTGTTGGGCAAGGACATCGAAAAGCACTCACCGGGAATAAAAGTTGCAAGCTGAGTAGCACACATCTGACTGTGTTGCATAAAAAAATGCCTAGAAACTCTTCTCTAGCCCCTCAGTGCAGTATTTTTCCAGACACCCACAAAATCAACATCCAAAAGAAGTTTATTTCATCACCTTCTGCTGCGCCATTGAGCAAGGTATTTATTCCTAGGAAATTAGTAGATCAGCTGGAATCTGTTAGTTGGCTCAGGTATTTGGGATATCACCATGTGGTACCATAGAGGGAACAGATGTCTTCTGCAGAGCAAGGACACATCTGGATGTGTGACAGCAGCATGCCCACAGTGCCCTGGTACAGAGGGGAAGGGGAGCTGTGCCAAAAAGGCAAGCCAAAGGCTATAAGTAGCTAGTGTCCTTTTGGGTGAAAGGATCAGTCCTTGCTGGCAGACCCTGTGGCACTGAAATATGTAATTTATTTTCAGGAAAGGGTGAAAAAGGATTAAAAGCTAGAAATCATGCTTTTTACTTTTCTGGAAGAGAGAGGCAGTTTGATAATCAGCTGCTTTCCCCCCGGCAGCTCAGAGTGATGCACTTTCAAGAGCCACGTCCCTCCGGACAACACCCTTGGTGAGTAAGGTCAGCCCTCTAGAAATCTTGTTAGAGTGTGAAAGCGAATGTCTGTGTGTGAAGGATGCCAAAGCCTCCTTCAGAGGGCGAGGAGCTGACCCTGCAGGGAAGGATGTTTCACAAATGGATCTGCATGGGGATGCTTCCACTCTCAGGAGAAAAACACACTACTCTCTCTTCACTGCATCTGCTCCCAGAGGCAACCCCTCTCTTCCAGGGGTCCAAAGGCACGTCAAAACAAGTGTCTCTAAAAGACATCAAATGACTATTTTATCAGGCCACATCTGGCACCAAAGATCACAATCAAGCTTACGTAAAAATCTTTAGCAATATATGATTCAGGGAAAAGCCAAAAGTAGAGTGAAAACAGCCATTTGTTTGCCTCTAAAAAGATGTTTTCAGCCTGATTATAACAGTCCTGTAGAACATGAAAATAACTATAAAGGAACCCTGAATATCATGCTCCACTGTCCAGACCTTGCATAATGTAAACAGTGAATAAATGTTCTTAATAGAAAAAAGGTAAATTAATTAATTTTAAAATTTATTTTAAAGGTTACTGTGTTATTAATAATATATTTAGAGAATTATTTTCAGCTCTGTCCCCAGATCCAGTAAAATAATTACATGCTGCAGGACAGAAGTAAAAAGATGAGGAACTGCATTTATCTTAGTGACCAGTTCTATAAATATGCTACTAAAAATTAGTAATCATTGTCATAGCTGGCTCAAGAGAGACTTGTTAACTAATTGTAGATCAAGATTTGCATTAAAATCAAAGCCATATGCAAGATACTACAGCAAATGTAATGTTCCTGAGAGATAGCAGGTTGACAGTTTTGGAACCTCAAGTGTCTGCGTAACCACTGCAGCTTGACCAGTGCAAAAACAAGTTTTCAAACATTATTCCCCTGTCATGCCTCAAATCAGACCAGGTAGAAGTACTACCTAGGGTGGGTCATTCGTTGGCCATGGAGTCTGTGACCTCGAGACACCGTCAGCTGGGGTGAACATGTGTCTGGAGAGGTCTGGTCTGAGGTGACACCACACGATGCAGAGACCACCAGGACATTTTGACATGTTAACAGCCCTGGACTAGCTGCCAGCTTGAAAAAGGACTCAGGCACTTTTTTCAGCCCATCCTATTTGAGACCTCACTCTAGATAATGCCTAACCCACTGAATTTCTAGAAGACCCTGTAGCAGATGTGCTAATCACAACAGAAATTGCCCCAGTAAACTACTTAGATATTATAAGGTCTTGGCCATTTCTGTCTGGTTTTGTGTTTTACAGTACATTGTGTGAAGGGATCTCAGTCCATGATTAGGAGCCTTGCCACAATACAAAACACACAGAGTAATCCCAGAGGCATTACAGTCCTCGAAACTGTATTTCAAAAGTGTGAAGTTTATTTCCTGTTTTAATGCTGCCACAGTCAAGCAGATTTGGTGCATTACATGAGCCTAGTAAGAAGACTTCATAAGTATTTTAAAATTGTGGATATCTGTAGAAAAAGGAGAAAAAGTATACTGGAAAGTAAATCATGCTTTCCTGTGAATCATACACAGAATTTCCAGGATTTTATCCTGGAACAATATCTGGGGCTGAGTATGTGACAAAGGTTAAAGCCCAGTAAGCATGGACAGAGCATCTTTTCACCTTTCACTGCAGCTGGATCACTGGAGATAAATAAATAAATACATACATACATAAATAGATTTTTAAAAGCAATATACAGTGCAACCTTGAACATCAAAAAGACCAATCAGGCTGCCAGAGAGGAGTGGGTTACTTCCACTTGCTTGACCTTTTTGTTATGGTTAAAATATTAATATTTTAGTGTATTGACTACTGCATATTTTTCTGGAGCAACACCTTTAAAAACCAAGCCCATGCAATACAGGGATGAACCTGGATGCTTACTGATTGAGATCAATTGCAAGAGAGAAAGCTGTAAAAAAAATGAACAAAAATATGGAGTAAAACTATATCTTTTTTTTTTTTCTTTTTTTTTTTTGGATTAAGTTTTCCATTTACCTATAGAGAACTGGTTGCAAAGAAGCTGGTAGTTGGACTGCAGCATTCAATTACAAGTAATCTACATCACCAGATACTTCTTTATGTGCCTAAAAACTAATTTGATCCACCAGAAATTGGTTTGCTGTGTGCATTTGCAGGTACACAAAGAAAACAAAAATTACAACTGAGCTAAAATTCAGCTCATTATTTGCTATTGTGGCATTAATTATTGAACAGATTCTTATGATACTGTACAATTTAAATCTGCCACTACCAGTAGTCATTCTTCTGAACAACATCTTGGAAGCTGGTACGTGAGAAATAAAACCTTAAAATGTAGAGTAACAGCACAGCCCAGTGGCTTCTCAAAGAATGAACCACCACTTAGAGATCCAGTGATCTGGAGAATTTCATGTTGTATTTTATTAAAAAGTATGGAGACATGTGAGGATGGGAAATTATTCTAGAGTCAGGTAGAAGTAAGAGATCTTCATTCAAATCTCTTTTCTTTATCCAAAATCACTTGGAAAAACTGCTTCCAGTTATGTGGCTGTAAAGCCCATCTGTCACTCTCACGCTATTTTATGTAGACTTACTTAGGATTGTTATTCAAGACTATCTTCACAACAATACTTTTATTTAGAATAATTTATGCTCTATTATTAATATAATTCTGTTGTTATCAAGAATTATTCTGTATCTCATTATTCCCTTGCATACTTGCTTGGATCTGCTTTTATTCTCTTGTACAAATTGCATATATCCCAGCAGTCATTTGAACTCTATCTGCACTGGCTTACGTGCACCTATTTATTCCAGGAAATTCTGGTTTCACAATTCCACAATTGTGGAAGACACAATTCCAGGTGTCTGACAAAAACATATACTCCCATCATCCCCACCCCCCAGGTTAGTCCTGGGTGTCTTATGCCTAGAGGAAAGGAGCAACTTGTTGCTGCACGGGCACCAGCCTGTACACTGGGAGTTTCAAAAGCACCACAGAAGAAGCATTTGGATGACACTCTCAGGCACATGTTGTGACTCTTGGGGTTTCCTACACAGGGACAAGAGTTGGACTTGATGATCCTGGAGGGTCCCTTCCAACTTGGCATGTTCTGTGATGATTCTATGATTCTGTGAGTCTATGATTCACAGACCACTGCAAGGTACGTGGTGGGGAGGTGTCTTGTAGCATCAGTTGCAGCTCTGCTCCTCAGCTGTGCAACCTGAGGGTCTTCTTGAGACCCATCCGGCCCACACATACGGGTCTTCTCCCCTGAGCAGGAGGGGTGGTGGGGTGGGAGGACGTTGCATGCCCAAGTCTCATACCATTAGGAAGACAGGATGCATTTGGGGGTCCCCTGGGACACAGGACAGGGAAAGGCTCTTCAGTTCCTCACAAACAGTGCCTAGCTGGGCCAGTCCATAGGAGAAGGGTCCAAAAAGGGCTGTTGGACACCTGAATATGGAGCCCATGCATGTTAGCACATGGAGAAGACAAATACCAGGTCACCAGAAAATACAGTTGAAAGTACTGTGTCAGACCTAATGGTCTGGCTGCCCAAAGCAAACAGAATATCTCAATTCAGGAATCTCCTGGGGTCAAGTGCCGACCCCATCCCTTCCCAGGCAACACAGCATGGGTGTTCAGATTGCAGCAAAACCTGTACAGTCCAGAGAAGGACTATGGCTATGCCATCTGGGAGGAAGGAGATGGGAACCTCTATTGCTAGTGAAAACTTTAGAAAGGAAAAAAAAGGTTCATGCAGAAATCGGACAAGATAAACAACCCTGACAGAGAAGTGGCAAATGAAAAACAATGAAAAAAAAGCCTTTGAGGTCTGCCACTTGAACCAGAAGTCAGGTGGAAGAGCCTGTGCTGATAGTGTAGCAAACACAGGTCCCCAGAAGCTAGACAGGCATAGATTTCCCTCTATTGACTAGAGGAAACAATGTACCTGTCCTAGATAATTCCCTAAATTAATTCTACCAGGAGATGCTGCAGATAAGAGGTGACCTTGCACACCGAGTCTGTTTGTTAGACAGGGTATAGCTGACATAGCTACATCAACACACCTTGAGCCTCTGAATTGGAATGTTAGGATTGTGTGTGGTTCAGATACATCAATTGAATTTTCCATCACTGCCCGTCCCATGGATAACAAAGAATGGAATTAAAATAACAATTAATAATAAAGCTAAAAAACCCACAATGGCTCAGCCTCTGAGCTGTATTTAGTGCTTTTAAATTTTGGTATAGCCCCAGAGAAAAAAAAATGTAATCTGCTGGCATTTTGTCCAGTAAAAAAAACAAAGGTACAGCTCACTAGTAACAAAGTCCCTGGGGATTTAAGATTGCATGAGGAAACAGTCAAAGGAAAAGCTCAGCACCACTCTGGGTTCTAGGTGCTGGTGATTGCAAGCAGCATTGGTTTCACAAGATGTAACCTAAAAGCCACATGACTGTAAGGTCATAATGGTGATAGATGAGTGATAAATGTCACCTCTAAGTTGTGGCATGGTGCTAGCAAAGAGAGTTGCAGCTGGCCATTATGCATGAGAAAGTCCCAGACAGTGATCCAGCAGCTGGAGAAATGAGTACATCAGAAACTACAACATCTCTGATGTTGGTGATGGTGATACGACTCAAAGAGAGCTTCGGAAGGAGGGTAATGTCAGAGCTGGACTGAACCCTGGATGGTTTCCAATTGGTACGCTAGATGTGATACCCTGTTTTGAAGGTGTGTGGGGATGTTTATCTTTATTAGTGTTGCCCTGATTCTTGTCTTCAGCACCAAAGTGTGGTCTCTGGATGGTTTTAGTTTATAGGACAGAGGTAGCAGACAGTCACGAAGCAGTAGCTTGGTGCACTTCCTCTGCACGGGGGTGAAGCAATGCAGGACTGAAATACTTGCAGAGGGTTGCTTAGAAATCCCTCAGGACTGGAAGGTGAACAAGGATGGAAGTGCTTACTGTGGGGTTTCAAGCTGAATGTAGCCACATAAATCAGGGGGCAAAGATAAAGGGAAGGACACACACAACCTTGGTAGCACCAGTTTCAGACTGTGTGAAGCAGCCATGCCATGCACATCCTTTCACTCATCTGGACCCCGAATGTGGCCCTGCCCAAAGTCCAAAGCATGGTTCCCAGTAGCCCTGCTCTGTTACAACCAAATGTTAAAGATGCCTAAATGTGGTGGCCTTTGCTGCTTGAGTTTACAATCCTTCAGGAGGCTGCAGTGACACTTCTGTGCCACCAAAAACCGCCCCAGATCCAGCATAGCTTAGCAGAGGGTCCTTCCAAAATCAGGATCTCTTCCACCAATTTTCTCTCAGACCTAATCCAGTAGGTGCTTCCAGAGAATCTCTTGCATGCATGTTCCCTGGGTGACAGAGAAGGGACATCAAAAGCAGGAGAAAGTCCACAACTGTGGAGCCCAGCTCCATCGAGATGCTTCCCAGCAAGCCTTCATGTGGCACTGTGTGCTGTGATGGAGGGTTTGCCCTGTTCTAGGTATCCTGCTGTTGGTCAGCTGTGGGCAAAAGCATGCTGCACAGGATAAATTTTTGTGGCTCCCTGTTCAGCAGTTCTCATTTTCTTCTGTGTATCACATTCTTACTCTAGGTCTCAATGTCTGATTAGGGTTGATGTTGTCTTTTCTCCTCTTTTGGCAGGGCACAGTGTGTTTCCTTATTGTTCAGATTTCCTTTCTCCACCTTTCAGGCACCAAATCTGCTTGTCTATCCATGTTTTGCTCCTTGGGTTTGTCTCTTTGACTGCACTTTACGCTTGTGTAGTTGGTGCTCCAGAGCAGCTCTGCCCTCCTGGATTTCCCGTTCAGCAGGAGTCTGCAAACTGAGTTGTCTGTACAGCTTTCCCTCATTCCTGATTTTTTCTCTGGACCCTGTGTTTTCTCCACTTGCTTCCCTGCAATCACTTCCATGAGTTCCATCAATCCTCCCTCTGGGCAGAGAAAACCCCCACCAGGAACTTCCTCAAGAATCATGTCCACAATCCAAGCACCCAGACACTGATCACAACCAAAGTGCAGAGCCTCCAAACCAGTCACCAGTGACAAGAAAACAAACATTTCACTCCCCTTTTAAGAAGTTATAGATCTCCTTTCATCAACACCACAAACCACCCTGTATATTTTTTTCTGTTTAGTGTCTGCGGGATATTGGCAGTGCACACAGCTCTGCTAGAGTGGCAAAATTTCCCCACTGATATTATTTTCTTGATCTCAGTTGAATCTGGGATTTTTCAGAGGGTCCTGTACACTAGAACAAATCTGTTTATCCTCTCCTAGAAGATTAAACACATGAACATCTTTTGATCCAAAATCTCAAGCAATTCACCTAAGCATTCACATTCCAGCTTCTAAATTAACTTTTCTTGATGAAATATAGGTTAAAACACCAGTATTTTTATGTGTAAATTTGAAGCTGTTACAATACCTCCCCTCCTCAGAGATGTCATAGGGGAAATATGCAGAATATGTTTGCTTATTGTTAATGCAAAGTTCTCTTATCGTAGACTATTTCCACTCTCTTATTTATGATAAACTCATTCAAAATTGTCACTAAAGCATTGCCATATCTTGTCCTTTGTCTTGGGAGGACTGTTACCTAAAGGTCTTATTTTACAAAGTAATATCCTATCTATGCTCCTCCTGCCTAATTTTAGCATTTGCTAGAGTTTCTTGAAGAATGCTGTGATTTCTGATGGCGAGCATGTGGTTCTGAGAGCTGTGGATCCTAGAAGCCTTTTCTACATAGGAAAAACAGCAGGAGTCCTTCAAAACACAGCTCAGCTTCTCAGAGCTCTAACCCCAATCCTTGGCTTTTGTCCCTTTTCCCTTTGCCCAAACACTTACCACAGGAAGGAAGATTATTTCATTCTATTCCTTGCCTCATCCCTCACGAACTTTGGCTTTTCTGTGCGTATATTACATTCGATTTTTGCCTTCCTCTCTCAGCATCTGAATTTATACAATTCAGGGCTTGTAATGGTTCCAGGCAGATAAAATAAATCATTCACAAATTGCTTGGACTGTGCTTGATGTGTTTCCCTTCCTCACTCAGAAGGTGAAGAGTTTCAATAAAATGATGTCCTTTTTGTCTAATTTCCTGCCTTGACTTGGTCTTTTCACTCTCCTTGAAAGCAGAATGAGTAAGTACTTGGGGACTATGTAATTCACTTATAATTGAAACAATAGACCATAAAGGCTCCTTGAGAGCAATTACATCTATCGAGCCAACGAGTCAGTTGTGCATTTGCACTAAGTCCAAGTAGTAAAATATATTTATGATTTTTTTTAATGAAAGTTACTGCTCACTTAGTCTTTAGAGGCAGCTCAATGCATCATGAGACAGGGAGGCTTAAATGTGAATCTACATGAGCAGTGTGCGTGACTTGTCATGAAAAAAGAGCACAATATGCTTTGTCTGGGCATGCTGCATCCAACCAAAGAGTTAGTACGTGTTTAATTAGAACCAGGCTGAGACATAATGGTTAATCTATAAAAACTAAAGTAAAAAATTAAAGTAAATTTGAGAGCATGGTGCTCAAGAATATAGTGAGAAGGGGATAAACTGCTTATTACTAAAAATAGAAGTGCTTCAGTTCCATTGTTTGCTTTTATCCTCAACTACATCACAGGCTGACTCTTCTGACAAGTTTAGTTTAGGGCAGAAAAAAGCAATTAGACTGTATTAAGCCATCCGTCCAAGAGGGATTCTGGACAAATAAAATACTGTGCAAGGCACTGGACTACAAATGAAGGAGCCTGGGATCAGCTAATAACTGAGTCAGAAACATGATTGTGTGTATGATCCTGCTGTGTCTGTGCCCTGTAACCCTGTGATCCTGGGCAAGCCACTTAGCAGATGCCAATACCCAAATGATGGTCTCCATAAAATGGAGAGCAAGGTGCTTTTTTTTTTTCCCTTTGCATTTTTGGAGTCACCAATAGGACACCTGCTTCTTCATTAGGCAGTACAGAGACTGTAAACTCCATGAGGGCTTTCCACAGGTGAAGTAGCCCAGATGCTGGAGATAGTGAAGCCATGTTAGTGCCTTAGGCTAAAAGAGTAGATCCTCCTTGGGCAAGACAGACCCAAGGAAAAGACATATTCAGGGCCTCACTGAGTTGGGGCCTAGCAGCTATATGGTCTCACTAGCTTGGAGGTCCACCCAAGCTAGGTAGCTCCATGGAGTACCTGCAGATTAGTGTGGGAAGAGTCCAATGGTATCCTGAGCTGCATCAAAAGAAGCATGACCAGCAGGTCCAGGGAGGGGATTCTCTCCCTCTGCTCTTGTGAGACCCCGCCTGGATTACTGTGTCCAGTTCTGGAGTCCCTGACATAAGAAGGACATGGAGCTGTTGGAGCAAGTCCAGAGGAGGGACATGAAGATGATCAGGGGGCTGGAACACCTCTCCTATGGAGACAGACTGAGAGAGTTGGGGTTGTTCAGCCTGGGGAAGAGAAGGCTGTGGGGGGACCTTAGAGCATCACCTTCCAGTACCTGAAGGGGGCCTACAGGAAAGCTGGAGAGGGGCTTTTTACAAGGGCGTGGAGTGACAGGACAAGGGAAAATGGGTTCACGATAAAGGAAGGTAGATTTAGACTGGATATTAGGAAGAAGTCCTTTACAGTGAGGTTGCCCGGAGGAGTTTGTGGCCTGTCCCCTCCCTGGAAGTGTTCAAGACCAGGTTGGATGGGGCTTTGAGCAACCTGGTCTAGTGGGAGGTGTCCCTGTCTATGGCAGGGGGTGGAACTGGATGATCTTTAAGGTCCCTTTCAACCCAAACCATTCTATGATTCTATGGCTGGACTACTTCCAGCATCTGGGCCAATAGCCCACACCTTCACTGCAATGTAAACACAGCAGCACATTTGGAGGCTGCTCAGGTATCCCTGCTGTACCTCTACAGTGTGTCTGTGCAAGAAATATGTGCTTCATATGCTTTATGTGATGAGGCTTGTTCTTTGCTCTGCAAATATGCTCTTATCCACAGCGAGTGTTTCAGCTCCCTTTTAAAAGTAAGCATGCGTTAAAGTGCTTTTCACAACGAAGATAATTGAGTACATGTACCACATCTATCACAATAAAAGCCAAATCTCAGACAGATACTAGGGCACTATCAAAGTCAAAAAAATAATAAATAAGAATTCATAAGGCTTTCCGTCCAACATTTTCTGCCAACACTGCACCCATTAAAAATATTCAAGTGTTTGTACAGCACCTAATTCTACAGAGTATATGGGCACTGCTGCAATACAAATAAAACTTACAGCTATTACTACCAAAAATAATTATCAGTGCTGCCATTTATAGGTTCTTCTCTCTCTTTTTTACTTTCTGAAACCTTTTCTGTTTTTCAACTTTAAAAATTATCAAGTCATTAAAAAGAAAATGGAATGTTTTTATAACAAATACCAAGTAACAGCAAATGTGCACATCCAGGTTATAAAGATGAGGTTTATAATGGCAATGCTGATAGATCATTCCTGTTACCGCATCAGCAGGGCACCACCAGAACATAGTGCTCCACAAAAATGACATAGTGAGTAGTACTGAAAATAACAAGAAATTTCTCAGTAGGTCTGATTATTTTTACTGTTACATCAATGACCCAGCAGCCCTGGTTTTCTTAGTTTGCTTTTTTGGTTTGGTTGGTTTGTTTGAGGATTTTTCGGAGATGGGGAGGAGGTTACTAGAAAATGTGGGTGCTTTCATCTGTGCCATTTTAATTTTTATATTTCCCCTGAATTTGCAGGGAGAAAATACTATTAAATACCAGTTTTACAACACTGGTATAGAAAGAAGAGAGACTATAACTTTTATTTCATGAGGTCAGACATTCTTTAGGAAAAACATAGGCTGTTACAGCCTTTTATGGTTTCCTTCTGCTTCTTCACAGAACAGCAGCAAATTCTAGAAAGGACAGACCACCTGCAACTCCAGCTTCCTTGGAAAAGGGATGGAGGTACTTAGCACTTTGCCAGATTCAGGCCAGATTCTGTATTTACAGTGACATTTATTTAGAACTGATTAATGGGTTTGTGCTGACAGAGCTAATGCTCAGGAAGAAAACCACCTGTCACCAAGCTGGGCATCTCATCCAAGCTTGTGTGCCAGGTGGTCAACCTTATCGACCATCAGTTTCTGAATCCTCCAAGCCATTACTTCTGTGCACATCTCTGGCATGAGCATCCCTGGCTTCTCCAAGCTTCAGTACCCCTTCCTGTACTGGCTGCTCCTTCGCAGGCATCCCCAGAAAGTTTATCAACTTTTTGCTAACACATACATCTGCTGAATTTTAAAAATAACAATAAAACCCCTTAGAACTCAAAATTTCCTAATTTGCAGTATGCATAAGGGCTCCCTCTTAGTTTCTGAAGTACACAGAGCTTAAGGCATCTCATACAGGTTTTGGATAATTGCCTCAAAGACATGCAAATGCCTCCCCCCTGCTCCCAAAGATCTCCATTCATTAATAAGCTGAAGTGTACCAAGCAACCTGGCATCAAAAAGAGTGCAGTGCATTACAATACAGCCATTCCACAGCCACTATACAGTAGAAAGGAAAACACAGGTTAAATAATTTTCATAAGCTTTTTAAATGAGACAAATCTGGGGTACACTGCAATGAACAAGGGTCTTGTACATCT
This sequence comes from Aegotheles bennettii, assembly GCA_013398125.1. NCBI lineage: Eukaryota > Metazoa > Chordata > Aves > Caprimulgiformes > Aegothelidae > Aegotheles > Aegotheles bennettii. The sequence continues at coordinate 342,608 of VZRW01025868.1, forward strand.
TGAGCTCATGTTGACTGGCTTTTCAATCTGTGGCATAATGGAAATGTATCTGTGAAACCTGTCAGCATGGTGCATCTGTGTCTGCTTGTCTTGAGCACTCAGGCAGCAGCACCAGCTCAGGTTGGGAAGGTCGTGTGCCTGTTGACCACAGCCCCACTTCTAGTCTCCTGCAGGGAACAACGGAAACAAACACAAGGAGGTGCAGATTGAGTCAGCTCAGAAAATAACAATGTTTGTTTTGACAACTCCTGATTTCTTGGGCATGAGTTGGTAGGATTTGCCTTGGCTTTAAAACCGCAGTTTCAAAACTCATCATACCCAAAATGATTGTGCCAACAAATAAACGTCATTTCAGATGTGGAGAACAGCTAATGTGGAGGAGCTGACAGATTTTGAAGAATATCCTGAAGGAAGAAATTGCTGCCCTTTCTTCTGGACAGTGTTTTGATTGCTTTATGGTTGTTGCTGTTGTATGTTCTTCACAATCGTTTGATGAAAGACGATAAAAAATATAACACAGTAATAGGCAAACCCTGAAAATATAATGTATCTGTCAGAGGGGGTCTAAAATTAGGGAGGCAGAGGCTGTGCATTCACTTCTTACTGCCTTTTCTTCACGCTGGGGAAATACTGTGAGCTGCATCTGTCCTTCAGGCCTTCTCCTGCTTCTCCAGCAGCCCATCTCCACCTCATCAAGCTGTTTTGTGTTTGTGAGCCCTCCTCAGAGAAACTGTTGCTGACCTGTCACATCCTACCTGCGAGTGTAGGACTGCAGAAAAAACACTGGTTTTTTTGTTCCCCTCACCCTGTCTGATCCCCTCGGCCTGCAGACATGAATCTGGCCAGCTTCCACAGAGTGAATGTGGTGATAAGGGAAAGCAGAAAGGATTTAGAAGGCAAAGACATAATGTTACACTGGGCACCAGCAAGGAAGGTAATGTTATTACTGTGAGGCTGGCATGCGATACTAAAGGGCATCCTAGTGCAAACTCGACCATTCAGTTGCAATTTATCCCAACTCTTGGAAACGACCAAACTATTCAGTAAAAAAATAATAATAAAAAAATATTCTTTGTAATAGTACTAAGTGAAAAAAAAAAAAAAGAAAAAAGAAAAAAGTAGCAATTCTTTGCTTTAAAAACATTATCAATGCAAATCCAATGGAAAGTTTAAGAATATCCTAAGGGATAGGAACAGAGAACAGACATCAACAAAAATAAAGCCACCTCCTGTTTGTTGCTTCTGGAAATGTCTCCTGGCCTGCTGTGGAAGCTGACAGAAAGCAGGGAGATGGGCAGGGTCCTTTCTTGGGAACCACAGTGCAAGAGGGGAACTCAAACTGCACCACTCCCTCACTCCAAGATGTGATGAAAGGTACCTACATGCACCAAAGATGCCTGCCACCCCCATCCTGGGCTTTCACAGCCTTCCCAGTAAGTATCCCACTATGTAATTATCTTCCTAATTACTAAGTGTTTCCAAATGTCTAAGCAAGGTTCCTCTTTGTGTGTAACAAATGCCTCTTTAATCCTGGCCTTGGCCTGGGGAGCAAATGGTGAGTATCCCCTTTGTAGCACTGTTCTCTGTTTGAAGCCTGTTTCCACATCCACATTTGATGCTCTCTTTATTAAATTAGACAACCCCCTTTTGCTCACCCTTTCTTGATAGGTCACGGTGTCTGAATCTCTTAGTGCTCCTGTCGCTCTCACTAAGCTCTCCCCTATACACACAGGCGTATGCATGCACATATGCACACTCTACTTCCTTAAGTATATGTGCCCAAAACAGGACACATACCCCAGGAAAGGTCTTGCCCCTGCTAAATAGAGTAGAATAATAACCTTCCATCTCTTACATGTGACAGACACAAGAATCTCTCAACAGCATCTCATCTGCTGACTTATATTCAGCCTTTGGTCTAATACAGCCCTGTACTCTTTTTTTTACTACACTGAGGCATAGACCAGTGTTCACCATTTTGGGGTTTTTTTGCATTTTCCTTTTCTTTCAGAGGTGAAACACTTTGCACTCACTGTTATTGAATTTTACTTGATCGGTTATAGGCTATTCCTCCAAGTTATCACAATTACTTGAATTCTAATGCTGTCTTCCAAAACACTTGTATCTCTACCCACAATGTTATCTTCTGCAAATTGTGTAAGAGTATGCTCTACACCACCAGGAAACCTGGAAACAGGAACATCCAGCCATTCCAGAATTGGGGCAGACCTGTCAACCCCAAATGACCTCAGTGGTGGAAAGTGAATAATTCACAAGTTCTCTTTGAGCATGACTGTTTCAGGCAGCTGTGCTCTCCACCTCTCAGCAATTTCCTCTGAGCAAGGATGTTCCTCCTTCTCAGACATTTTAGCTCATGCCTTCCTCCAGCTGGTGGAGGCTCCCTCATGCCTCATTGCAGAAAGTGGCCCCAGGGACTTGATGTGCTGATGTGAGGTATCATCTGCACTAAGCAGTGCTCATCTAGACCAGTTTTCTTCGTCTGACAGTGAGAACATTTCACAGGGCTATGCCAAGAGTTTTACTACAGCCAAGACAAAACTGTTTTGCCTTTATCCACTGGGTTAAAGGACTAAACTGAGTTCATGTGATATGCTTTATTCTTAACAAATCCATGTTGGCTGCTTCTCATATCCTCTAGGGGTGAGTAAATAATTAGTTTCAGTATCTTTCCAAGTATCAGAGCTGCAATATTTAATTTACAGTTGTGGGTCCTCCCTTCCCCTGTTTTTTTAAAATGTAATTTATTTTAACATAAATTAGCAGAGCTGCCATGCAGGTTACACCCATACAAATGGATGGAACAATGCAGGGATAGTTCCTGGGCACTGGGACTGCATCCTCCCTATCTTACAGTGTGAGAAGAGTGATGGTTATCTCATCCAGCTAGTATTTTCTCAAACAATTTCTGCACACCACGCAAGAGCCGGTGCAGTCTGGAGGAGGCCATCCTGTTTTGGATAGTAGAAGTTTAAAAATATAGCTGTAGCCAACCACGCCAGTCAGCCCTGAGCAAGATAATGGCCCCAATGTTGTTTATTTTGTAGACTTCACCAATGCTGTTTTGTTTTGTAGATTTTGCCTCACTGATCACTGTAGAAAAATAACAACAGAATACTTTCAGAGATCTGAAATAATTAACCAAGTAGATAAATGAAGGAGTATGATCCTCTTCCTACAAAAGAGACATTGGAGAAACAGCTGATGCCAAAAATTTTTGTATATTTGATACATCCCCATCAGTGGGGGTCTGATATAGTAAAACAGAGCATCACACATGTGCCTTCAGGACCACAGCACAGTTGCTGGGGCTGGATCACTCCCTCTGCTCTCCACCCCTTCTGTCTTCAGCACCTGAGGGTTTTCAGAAGAAATTTGGACGAGGTACGGTTAGCCATAGCAATTAATTCACAGCCAGTCTCTGGAGCTACATTAAGCAATGTTTCCAATAATGTTTCCAATTAATTTTTAGGTAATAGTGGTGCACAGCATTCTGCAGAGAACGCTGAAGGTTGTTAGAGGTCCATTCATCAAAAAATGATGGGAACCATGGCCTCCGTGGTGTACACAGATGTTGTTCTGATCTAGGGAAACATTATAGAGAGAAGTTAACAAAGCAAGACAAAAGATACATCACAGCAAAAGATTTCTAGCATTATAATTAAAAAGAGAAGAGGGTAAAAGCATATCTATTCAGCAGAGAGAGCGGAGTAATAACTAAAGATAATCTAATTATGGTCTAAAACCAGAAAGAACACTTTTTTTTTCCAGTTACCAGTGAGACAAATGACTCTGTATTGTGGAGGGGACTCAGAAGTGAGCAGAGACTATAATGATCTTCAGCAAAATCCTCTGGCATGTGCAGCAGGAGAGCAGAGGTGTCACAAGAGTGAGACGTGATGGCCACTTTGATGCTTTGTGATGGTACCAGAGCAGAGCCAAAGCCTTAGTGCAGATCCACACGCAAATTGTCTTCAAAATGAGCACACCAAACCACAAAAAGACAGTCGACTATGAAGAGTTTGTTTTCATTAGAAGACAAATTAGAACAATCAGTTTTTAAAATAGAGAAAATTGGATATTCTGGGTGAGAGACTTCAGGATTAAAGATTTTCTAAGTTTTCCTCCACGTGCTCTCCACTTGTGAAACAGTCAATGGAAACTTCTCAAGGGCAGATGTCCCTGCCCAACAGAATCACAGAATCACAGAATCCTAGGGGTTGGAAGGGCCCTCGAAAGATCACCCAGTCCACCCCCCCTGCCGGAGCAGGGTCACCTAGAGTCCATCACACAGGAACGCATCCAGGCGGGGTTTGAATGTCTCCAGTGAAGGAGACTCCACAACCTCTCTGGGCAGCCTGTTCCAGTGCTCTGGCACTCGCACAGTGAAAAAGTTTCTCCTGATATTCACATGGAACCTCCTATGCTCCAGTTTGCAACCATTGCCCCTTGTCCTATCATTGGTCGTCACTGTAAAAAGCTTTGCTCCATCATCCTGACACTCACCCTTTACATATTTGTAAACATGGATGAGGTCACCCCTCAGCCTCCTTTTCTCCAAGCTAAAGAGTGAAAGCTTTTCTCCAACCTCACGGGATGAGCTGAGGAGCAGCTCTGATGGAAGTTGAAATTTCCAAGCCATTGCTTTTGGTTCAGCCATGCCCATGTGTTGGCAGGGGGCTGGGATACATTTCCCCCCTGGTTCTCACACTGTTGTTTTCCTGCTGTGGCTCTCATGGCCTCGCCCCTGCAAAGCCATCGCAGTGATTTTGTGGTGATTTCTCATGGAAAGATGAACACCCTCAGTGTGAGAGTCACCACTTCTGCCCCCTTTTCTCGCCTTTTGGTTGCAGCTCCTGTGGTTCACGGGTGAACTTCGCTTCCGAGGCAGGAGCCGCCGAAGGGCCGTGTGTGGGGTGCCCAGGGGCNGGGGGCGCAAACCGCCCCGGCGCAGGACACAGCGGAGCCCCTCAGCCGAGCTGGGGGCGCCGGGGGGCAAACAGGGTTGAGAAAGGGCCAAAGGCGGCAGAGGCAGAGGAGGAGGAAGCCAAGGAGGGAGCAGCAGCAGAGGGAGCCCGAGGGCGGAGGAGGAGGAGGGCAGGAGGGGCTGCAGGCCCGGAGCAGGGATCCCCTGCAGCCCTGCAGAGCCCCCGCTGGAGCAGAGACCCCCCCTGCAGCCCGGGGAGGGCCCCAGGCCGCAGCAGGGGGATATTTCCTGCAGGAGCTGCGGCCGTGGGCAGCCCAGGCGGGAGCAGGGGGTCCCTGAAGGGCTGCAGCCCGGGGCAGGGCCCGCGCTGGAGCAGGGAGAGGGGGGAGGAGGGAGGAGGGGCTGGGAGGGGCTGACTTCATGGCAGTCTCCAACTCCCTCAGGGGCAGCAGCAGAGGGGCAGGTGCTGATCTCTCTCTGGTGACAAGTGACAGGACAAGAGGAGATGGATGGAGCTGCATCAGGGCAGGTTGGATGTTGGGGAAAGGTTCTTCACTGAGAAGGTCACTGGAACAGACTCCCCAGAAGTGGTCGCAGCACGGAGCCTGTCAGGGTTCGAGGAGTGTCTGGACAAGGCTCTCAGTCACACAGTTGAGTTTGATGTGGTCCTGCGAGGAGCAGGGGTTTGGACTCCATGAGCTGTATGGATCCCTCCCAACTTGAGATGTTCTATCATTCTATGACCATAAGTCCCATCTCCACCCCCCTGCACCGCTAAGGGGCACAGAGGTGAAAGGAGTGAATCTGGCACTCAGAAAGGTGACGCTGGGGAAGGGTCAGGTTTTTTCTCTTTGTTTCACACTACCTGAATCTATTTTAATTGGCAACAAATGAAATTAATTTTCCCCAAGTTGAGTCTGTTTTGCCTGTGACAGTTCTTGCTAAATGATCTCCCTGTCTCCCTATCTCACACTTTTTCATCCTCTTTTCTCCTCCTGTCCTGTTTAGGAGGGGGCAGTGAGAGAGCAGCTGAAGGGATGTTGGCTGCTGGCCGAGATTAAACCACTCCACTCAGATAAAATTTAGTGTGGCTTTCGAGACAAGTTTGCCACCGCAGTCTCACCTGGGAGCTGAGGAAGCCTGAGCTCACAAACAGCAGCAAAGCTGAGCTGGAAAACTGGACGGGTTGGTGCCTCACGTGGCTGCCACCAATGGCTGAACATCCAGCTGAGAGCTGGCAAGGGAGCCCGAGGGCCAACACAGGCACCGAACGCACTCAGCAGCAACCAGGAGGGTGCCACAGATCCCTCAGCACACGGCAGGCGACAGTGAAGTGCAGAGGGCAGACAAGAAGAAGGGTCCAACACAGCGAATGGCAGCACTTGTACCAACAGAGACAGACCATGGTAAACCTGAGGACAGGGCCAGAGGAAACCTCTTGGGGGTCAAGAAGGAAAAGTGCAAAGCTCTGCACCCAGGGCAGAAGAACCCCACGCATCAGCAGAGGCTGGGCAGAGCTGGCTGAGGAATAGTCCTGCTGGAAAGGGCCCAGGCCCTGGGGCAGAAGCCAGCTGAAATGGCAGCCAGCATCTCACTGCAGAGAAGGCAAACTGCAGAGAGGAGTGCAGGTGAGGGATGTTATCCCTTCTCTGCCTGCCACTGGCAAGGCTGCTCTGCAGACACCAGGTGCTACACTGAGGACCCTCACTTCAAGGAGGATGCTGAGGAACCAAGGAGAGTCCAGCCCTGCACTACCAAGGTGGTCAGGGCCTCAAGGGCATCACCCACAGGGAGAGGCTGAGAGAGCTGGGCCTGTTTGCTCTAGAAAAAAACACTAGGGGCCATCTGAGAGCTACAGCTACCAAAATGGGAACTATAAAGACAGTAGAGACAGACCCTATCAGTATTAGCAGACAAGATAAGAAAGAGCAATGGCACAAAAGGCAGCATGGAAAATTCAGTTTGAACACAGTGACAAAAGGCTTCCCAGAGAGCCTGTGGATTCTCTGTCCTTGGGGGTTTTCATGGCTTTGTAGGACAGAGCCACGGCTGACCCCACCAATTATGAGTTAGAGACCTGCTTTGAACAAGTGGTTGTGTTGAATGTGGTGGACTGGTTTTGATAAATAAGGAAAGTAATACAAGTCAGGAGGAATATCTGCAGGCACTGCAAAAGAGCTCCCATGCTTGGAATAAGGTGTTTGAAGGTTAAGTTCTCTTGAGAAAAAACTGCAATACAGATAAAAGTGGTATAAATAAAGTTGGTAAAATCATAAAGATAGATGGCCTGGGGGATCACACCCTGTTTATTTTGAACTTTTTTTTGTTCTGATTTTTAGGAAAAAACCCCTGCTGCTGTCTTTTCAAGGGAAGCATAGCAGGGAATGCTCTTTGCAGCAAAGGTACATCTGAGCAACTATTGCTATGTTGCTGCTGGAGGGATGGTGGGTCTGGGATCCCTTGCAGAACCCAAACAGTGCTGCTCAGGTGTGTAGCAGCATCTTTTCCCCATGCAATCTAAGCTTTTGGGACTTGGACACAGGTGATGGATCTAAAACTAAGCAGGAGCTGAGACCTGCCATGTTAAATACAGGTATGAATCCAACTCACCCTGTGCAAAGCGTTTCTGCACTTCCAGAAGTGAGGAGTGGGAATCAGTGCCTCCCTCGAGGCGAGTTACCACCACTCGGAGAATCTGCAGGGTCCTGCCTCTGTTGGGGTGAACGGTTGAGTCTGAAAACCCACATCCCCTCAAGTACTCCATTGGGAGAAGCAGAAATGGGATGTAGGGACCATTACTGATAGACACTATGGATGCTGTCAGTGTGCACAACTGGCAAAGGCTAAAAGCAGGTCTCAGAGAACCTGTGGTGTGCAGCTATGGTCTCAAGAAAATGCTTCCATCTATCCATCCATCCATCCTCTCTGAAAAACTGTGATCACATCTGACTGACCGAGCTCAGAAAAGACAAATTTAGTGTGGACTAGGTGAAAGGAAGGGCTTTTTGAAGGACCATGTGAATGGAGAGCCTATTTTGTAATGTCCTGTTTCATAAAGTGTCTTGTTTAGCCTGGCAGAAGGGTGGCTGCAAGGGAACGTGACTGTTTTCTATAAATATAGCAGAGAGGGAGACACTGGGAAGAACTATTTAAGTGAAAAGCCAGTTCTGGTGCAAAAACAAGTGGTATAAACCGGCCAGGAAAAAAATTAGCCCAGAAGGTTTCTAACAAGCAGAATAGGGATGTCCTAAGGCTGCTTAATAGCTGTAGTGTGTTGGGGGGAGGCATCTAAACTATTTTTCTGACAGAGTTTGACAGATTTTGAACCAGATTATGCGGCTGTTTGTGATAGCAGACGATGGGACTCAGTCACCCAGGAGCTGCTCTGCCTCTGGCCCCTCAGGGCTGGTGTGTGGGAGGACAGAGATGCTGCACCCTCCCATGCTCTCTGCCATAGGGACAAACACTGCTCTTCAAATTGCTTTAGTAAACACAGTCAAACAGTTTCCTCTTGCTTGCACAAATTTCTTATTAATCTCAACACTCTTCTTCCTTCTTTGTCGCCCTGGTGTGTGGAATCTGAGGAAAACCCAGGACCCACCCTGCACACAAAGAGCCCTTAATAGATGATCTTGCCAATGTTTTCTGCTACCCCAGGGATCTATTAGTCCTTTGTTTTGGCACCAGACACCCCCTAGGCAAGGCCTTTGTGAAGACCCTTGCTAGAGCAACAAGAACTGATAAAAGAGTGCTTTGTTGCTCCAAGGGGCCATGTTGTCCAAAGGTGACCTTTTCCTCATTACCTGCAAAATACGTATTAAAGGTGACACCCCTGTATGTGCTAACCAAGGTTATAGCAAACATGCTGTACATGTATGACCATAGCACTCGTCTCTCCACCCAAATCATACTACATGTCACCTAGGGGTGGGAACCTTCTACTTTTGGAGAAGGGAAAAAAGGGAGAGAAGAACCTCAAGAAGAACAATAAGACAGAGGACATGTCAAGGGTTGTCTTCTCTTCCTCCCCCCAGCGTGGGACACCTTGCTGGGCAAGAACCCCACCTCTCACCCTCCAGGTGGAAGTATCTCTATTGTATTATCTTTACTACCACTACCAATGCTTGTGCAGTAAGTGCATTTATCACCAGCAATTTGGAATTTGTTACATATCTGTCACTGTAATAAATTCCCTTTTCTTCACAACGCTTGTGAATCTGTTTTGGTGCAAGTCTTTGTGAGACTCTGGAACAGACAAACGTTGGATTCTTTACAGCATTCGCGAATCTGTTTCAGTGCAAGTCCTCTGTGAGACTGGAACAAATGTTGACTTTGATAGGTGGTTGCACACACACATAATCCTTTAGCTATAAACCGTTGGCCAAGTCTGGGACTAGGATTGGATCCAGCTGCACCCAGATTCTTCGCTGAGAAGAAGTTTAGAAAGCAACCTCATGACTCGATGGGTCATGAGCCCACCTCACAGACTCCTCTTACTTTTTTACCTCTTAACCCATTTTACCCCCCCCTTTTCCCCCTTTTCTCACGTCATAGTGTCCTGGGGAGATACTGTAGTTCAGCTAAAGGACCAATGCCTTCTGTGTTTTATCCTCTATTGTTTTCCAGCATCATCTGACGTTGCCTCTGAAGGAGCATACCTGTTATTCCCTTTCTTCTTTATCTCCATTTTCTCCCATCCAACTCACTCTTCCTCCTTATGTCTTTTCTTCTGCCCTGTGCTACACCTGCTTGAACTTTTCTATCATCCTGCATCTCTGACTTCAACTCCCAGCTCTTCTTCCACCACCATTCACTGCTTGCCTCCCCCATCTTCCCGAAGAGGGGATGGATATTTCTTACCTGCAAATTGGTGTTACATGGGAATCTGTACCTACCAGACTCTTTGTGGAGTGTGTGCCTAAGAAGATTATCGTCTAATGGAGAACATAAATTAAACGAGAGCAGATGTACATTGATATAAAGTGTGGCTTGAGGGATTACAACTTCTCATTTCTATGAATGGAGCATCGAAGACTGCAGGAGACTGCAAGGCATGTCTTGAGGGACAGAGAAGCAGCACAGCTGGGTTAAGGAGGACTTTTTGCTTGGGAATTTGCTTTCCTTTTTGAGGTGCCAGCCTTGTAGCTGGAAACAAAGTCTTGGATCCTCAGTTCCTTGCTACGTGTCTCCTTCTATTTGTGACTTGTCTGGTGTGCAGAGAGTGTTTAAATGAGTTGCCAGTATGCTCACTAAAGAGAGGAAGGAACACAGCCTGTGTCATCTGAAAGTCAAGCAGAGGAGCATGATGATTGTACATCCTAAAGTGGACACTTAAGGTCTGGTCAGCTGGATGCTCTGTGGGCTCTACTGACTGGGTCTCTGTTGACTCTAGTGGGAATGTAGACACCCAGGTCAGAGGTAGATGCCCACACACACTTACATTTAACCAACTGATATGCACGTGTCAAGTGTCATTGGAGATGCCTCAGGGTATCTGTCTCAGATGTATTTACGGGACTGGCAGAAATGACACAGAATCTACAGTGGACTTGTGACCTGAAGCAGGAGCTGGAGATTAGGCAGAGTCCTCTACGACATCTTACATGGCTCTCAAGTTCTATGCGTGAACAACTAAAACAAGCTTTGTGTGGCTTAATCTGGAACTGGATCGCCCCTGAGAAGGCTTACAATGAAAATAAAAACTTTCCCGTGCAGCTGAAGAAGCCAAATAAGCTGGTTTTGCAGTCTCCAGAGTTTCAGTGCAACACTTGCAACTCAATATCGATTATCCACTAAGAACAATACAGACCTAGAGAAAAAGAAAACACTCGTGTCTCCAAAGAGGAGCAAAAGCAAAGTGAAAAATGATAAAGGCAGGTGGCTGTTAATTGATTTATATCACAGGATACAGTGGCTGAAGACCTTGATACCGTAAATAACAAAAAAAGTGTTAGAAATGGCCTAAACTGAAATAAGACCAAGTTTGAATGAAAACAAAGTGTTCACTGGCTCAGAGATGGGAGATTAATTTGGCTGCTGATTCGATGGATCAAAAATTACATTGATCTAATGCCTCTGACTTTCCACATAATGTCCAGAGAATCTAACCTAAGTACAGCTAGACTGCAAGATTGCTGCCTGACAAATGCTTTTTTTTTTCTCTTATGGAAAATTTCAGCTCTATTTTTCGAGTGGTCCAAAACATCCTTTGCTTCCCACATTGTGAGATGACAACAATGCTCAGCTGTCTTTGGCCCGAGTTATGGCACTGTGCCCACAAGTATCTCAAGTTGTGAAAAATCTTAAATCAACACATTTTACCGCTGAAGAGTGAGGAAAACCGGTTTCTAAACCGTATGAAATATTCATATCTAGCATCTTGTGAGGGTACCATCTGGTTAGATCGGACCAAAGCAGAGCTGATAGTGACATAGAAACACACTGGATAGAAAGCAGGATGATGTGACTTGGAGATTCATGGTTTCTTGACCTACAAAAGACCACTGCAAAACCAGCAAGCAGTACTTCAGGTACAATTAACTTTTCAAACAAAGAATCTGAAAGAGAAATGTTGATCCTGTGGGCGTGTTATTAGGAAAATCATAACATACTTCAGATAAAATCATGCCTCTCACGAAGGTATTGACGATTTAATTGCAATTGAATATTTACTTAAAGTGTCTAAAAAAAACCCCAACAATAACGCCCCCCCCAAAAAAAAAACCCCAAACTACTAGGCAAGCACTTCTACAGCCAGAAAAATAAACCAAGGGCAAATCCTGCTGCAGACATTGTGATCTCCTGGCAGTTTGTATTTATATTCGTAGAAGTAAATATGTCCTTTTTCCCCCTAAAAGCCATTGTTCACAGGACATAGTATTGGGACTTGGGAAACCTGAGTTCGTCTTCTGCCAGAGCCACTTTTCTGGTATATGACCTTGAGGCAAACATTTTGCTCCTGTTACTGTGTCCCCTCCCACTTTCAGTCTATTCCAGACAGAGACAGTTTTACTGTGCCTGACACAATGGGGCCTCTAGGTGCTATTGCAATGTAAATAGTGGCAGCACAGGTGCACTTGCGAGTGGAATATGGCTTTTATTATCCACTTACAAGGTCACTGTTGGGTGAAAGGATTGCTGTATAAAACATTACCGAGCCATCGCCCTATGGCTGCCTCACGGTTATCCAATAATGTTATTTCAAACGCAGGGAAAGTATTTGGGGCTCTCCTGAGCTCACCAAGTTTTCAGTGCAGAGCATCAGGGGTGAAATGGGTCCACACAGGTGCGTATGAACAGGGAGACACTTGAACTGACAGGGTCTTCCCCACTCCATCGCTGTTGTTTGCAATTTACCCATTCCTTTTCTCAAGGTTAATTAAGCTTTGTGATACCTTGGAGGATAAGAAAATACTGTACCCAGTTCTGCAGAGGGGAAAGATGAAGGAGACAGACATGAAATGGCTGCCTTGGAGTGGCAGAGCTGGAATCGGGACCAGGGTAATCTCCATTCCCTCTCCACGCTGAGTACCTTGTGACAAAACTAAAATGCTACCACTTTAACAGCAGTGTCAGTCACACAGTATGAGCTCTGCACAGGCTTTGAAAACCGGGGAAGAGAGCATCAAATGTTCCAGCCCACTTAATTTGAAAGCTGCCTATAATAAACCCCTGGGAACATGTAAAACAGACAGGTCAAATTACATAGCTACACAAATATCACTGGATTTCTGGCATTTAGGAATAAAAGGCTTTGATCTGTTTAATTTAAAAGTGCCTAAAAGATGCATACACTATGTTAAAATCTAACATTAAATGCTTTTCTTTTTGTATTTTTCAAAAGCTTAGCTAGGGAGAATTTGTACACAGCACGACAAAACTTTCCCTTAATAACATAAGTATCTGTGCATAAGTAATTTGGCAGTGTGCCACTGCAAAATATTTTATATTGAGTAAAATGACAGTTCTTATCCCGTTCTTACACAGAAACCCTTAAAGAAACAATCTATAGCCCTTTAAAAGCCCTCTCTATCCCTCACTTCCCCATCTGTCTTATTTATAGCTCTCCTTTGTAAAGCCCTCCGAGATCTAAGAGTGAAAAGTACTCATAAAAACTCTGTGTGAGCTGGGATTTGAATTCAGCAGCACTTATGGATGTTCTGCATATGAAGGAAAGACTTCAGCGCAATGCTCCAGTATTCAGCACTGACCCTCCATCAGTGGCCTTGTCACCAATTTTGCTTTAAGCCCGCGCTCACTCCAGCTCTGTATAAATGCACCAAAATGCCTCTTAGCCCTCCTCCCACTTATTTTCGGCAGGCGTTTCGCTGCCTGTGTGAGCAGGGATCCTCTCTCCCTGTTTTCCCTCGTTGCACAATTGACTTTCCATGGGCCTCTTTGGCAGCTCCAGCCCTTTTGGAAAGCAGAGTTTATTCCTCCCCTCCTCTTTCAGCCTCACATTGAGGAGGAGGTCTGTGTCGGGGACTGGGTGCCGCAGAATGTCAATGCCAGAAGTGGCTTTTCTCATGGAAATCAGGTGCTGGAGTCCTGCATTGTCCGTGCAAGAAGGAGAGACGTTGCTTTTTGTTGTTTTTTTTTTTCCTTTCCCTTTCTTTGAGATTATATTTGAACCAACGAGCTCTGGCTCTCTGATGCCTCCCGACTGCCAGATCCTTCCTCAGGATTGATTTCTCCATATTCTCCCTCACCTACATTGTTGCACCATCTCCCCTCTGTCACCCCCAATTAGTCATTATGGGCTTATCTTTCCATTTTTAAGATTTCATGGATAAAAATGCCAAATAAGTAGATTTTATATTAATTTACTCAAGCCAAGAATGGTATTTACCTATGCTGATACACAGCACACAAGCATTGGTTGTACCGCTTGATCTCCTGGGAGAAAAGTACTGTCCCTGCCAAACTGGAGAGCAACAGGAGATGTGCAGGAAGGAAATGACTCCCCTGGGGACACACTGGTGTCATGTTAATATGTCCCTGGTGGCATATTTATTTATGCCCTTCCCACGAGTTTGTGGCTCAAAGTCTTCCTCCTGATTTGACTCAACAGGGGTTTTGCTGGGCAGATCAGTAACATGGACACTGCAGTTTTCCACCATTACAAATACAAAGGCCCAAGTCCTGGTGTCTCAGTACTGCAGCCCATCATGGCTGAGAGTCACATCGGCCCCAGATGTTGGTACATTAGGATAAGGTCACTAATGGTTGCTGCTGACTGGCCAAACTGATCCCCTTTGCAGCCCATTGAGCCAGCCACACTCAGGCCTGTGGTTTGGAGACTAGAAGAAAAAAAGAGACCCATCAAAAAGCGAGCTCCAGCAGAGCTGGGGCCCACCAGACCCACTGTGCAAAGCCAGCAGATCCACACATGGGCTGCCTGGGACAGGCTGGCGTTACCCTCACTGGGCAGGTCAGCACTGAACCCTGCACACACCAACGCTGAACCAGTGCCAGAGCCACCTTCCACCTGAATGCTCTGCTCCGAGCACCACCAAATCTGAGTGTTGTTGGCAGGTGGTAACACAGCACTGGATCTGGCTGGGCTGATAGGAAATGAGCCATGTCACAAATTCAGCAATGGTTAAAAAACCCTCTTTAAAGTCATTTCTTTATTAGAGCTCTGCCTTTGACTGAGTGAGACACTGACCCTTATGAGTTCACACCGCAGGTCCTGGTCTTGCCGTGGTAGCACTTGCACTGGCTTGATAATCCTCTGGGAAAGGCATCGCGCCTTTCAGAGGCAGGGGAATGGCCTTCATTCCCTTTTATCCGTCTCAGGAAGGGTTTGGTGGCTGTGTCTATGCCCAGTATGTATTTCTGAATGAACATTTCAGATTAAAAATCACCTGAAACCGTCGATCCGGAGCTCTGGCAGACCCATGGCAGGTACAAAGCCCACACTGTTCTGTGTGTCGGGTGGGTGAAAGGCGCAGTGTAATTGCTAATTGATAGTGTGTTTAAACACCATGCCTGTGTACTTATCTTAACCCAGAGCCCGCCGTGCGTGAGGTGTTGTTCATGCTCACACCCCTCGTGAAACCAGGCACAACCCCACAGGCGCCTGCTGTACCGCCCTGCACAGGAGGCCATGGTGCTCCAAGGATTTACACATTAAAAATTCAATGTGGATGTTGTGTGCCGAGGGGGGAGGCACAGCCTTCCGTGTGTTGTACATACTACAGGTGTGGTGTGTTTTGGGGGCAGTAAATGCAATGGCCCATGTGCTCCCCAGACAAGAGGGACGTGCTGTGAGCTGTGGGCTGGGGCAGCAGCCTGGCCCTCAGGGAATGCTGGAGCACGGTGGGGTAAGGACGCACACTTGGGATGGGAAGGAGCAGGCAGGTTATGGTGGCACTGGCCTGGCTGTGTCCGTTTGCACAGAGAAAAACAGCATTTGTGTGTTGAGATTTCCCTTCTCCCTGCGGAGAGGAGGGGAGGATTCGCTCCACCAGGCAGTGTGACAGAGCGTGTCCTCCCTCCTTGTCCCCTGGCTTTTCACGGAGGGATTAGAGGCCTTTCCCCTAACACTGCTGTGCCCTCGGCTCCACAGAGCCCGGGCAGCGTTCTCCCACAGCACCCTGCCTCTGCTCCCACCACCAGGAATTCCTTCTGCCCCTCAAGTGCTCTCCTACATGTCCCACCACCACCCCTCCCTCCCGCAGCGCTGGGAAGTATCCCTAGGGCTGGCAGGGTGGAAGTGGTGAACGGCACACTGGCCCCAGCACAGCACAATGGGGCCTAAATTTCAAGTTCACGTTAGCACAGAGGTCTGGAATGTTAATGACAGAGCTCAGTTATCTCAAATTAAACTTCTATTAATAACAGAGAAATGGAATTGTCGAGTTAAAGTGAGCTAGTGCTTTAAAACGTGGGAAGTGGGTGGGCAATGGTGACAGGGTGGGCACAGAGAGTGATCTGTGTTGGCATATTACTAACTCTTCACATGGATTCAAACAATTTTAAATAGTTAATTGCTTTAATATTTAATTCTCCATCTTGGATTAATGTATGTTTATACCCTTTTGGTGATTTCCTCATTGAAAGAGGGAGAGGTAAAACTGCATACTTATTTTTTAGAAAAAAGATAGTTTTAATTGTTAAACAGTACTGTCTTTTGAGACAAACTGTGTATTTCTGTTAAATTAGAATTTTCACCAGTACCCAAGTAATCTCATTGTTGCTTTTTGCTTGCTTAATGTGTCTCACACCTTCTTAGTTATATTTGGATGCATATTTAAAACACCCGGTATGCCAAAGTAGTTGTTTGCTAATAACATGGCTTCACTTATTTAATATTTTTCTAACTAAAATACAACCCATGCACCACACAGACCATGCACCCTGCGCACCCCAGGCACGCCATACAGCCCATAGACCATATGCACATGCACAGCGTGCACCCTGTGCACCCCAGACACATTATACAGCCCACGCACCATATACACCATGCACACCATATACACCACGCCCCCAGTGCATCCCCGACACCTCATACGACCTATGCACCCAGCGCACCCTGCACACCCCATGCACCATATACACAATGCACCCCATACATAACCAATACATCATGCACACCACATGCCCACGCACCCTACGCACCCCGCACTCTACATACAACCCACGCAGCCTAGACACCATAGACAACCCATGCACCCCACGCACCATGCACACCCTGCACCCCGCACACAACCCATGCACCACATGCACCATGCACACCCTGCACCCCCCGCACCCCGCACACAACCCATGCACCATGCACACCCTGCACACCCCGCACCCCGCACACACCC